>PVHX01001715.1:0-193815 GCA_004024805.1 Geosciurus inauris
ATCCAGGAGCATGGGAGATTATTCCATCTTCTTAGGTCTTCTTCAATTTCTTTCTTCAGTGTCTTGTAGTTTGCATTGTAGAGGTCTTTCACCTCTTTTGTTAAATTGATTCCCAAATATTTTTTTTTTTTGAGGCTATTGTGAATGGGATAGTTTTCCTAATTTCTCTTTCAGAGGGTTTATCACTGATGTATAGAAAGGCAATTGATTTGTGGGTGTTGATTTTATATCCTGCTATTTTGCTGAATTCATTTATTAGTTCTAAAAGTTTTCTGGTAGAATTTTTTGGATCCTCTAAGTATAGAATCATATCGTCTACAAATAATGATAGTTTGAGTTCCTCTTTTCCGATTCGTATCCCTTTAATTTCTTTCGTCTGTCTAATTGCTCTGGGTAGTGTTTCAAGGACTATGTTGAATAGCAGTGGTGAGAAAGGGCATCCCTGTCTAGTTCCTGTTTTCAGAGGGAATGATTCCAATTTTTCTCCATTTAGGATGATGTTGGCCTTGGGTTTAGCATAGATAGCTTTCAGCCACTTCAATGTTTATAGCAGCTCAATTCACAATAGCTAAACTGTGGAACCAACCTAGATGCCCTTCGATAGATGACTGGATAAAGAAACTGTCGTATATATTCATACAATGGAATATTACTCAGCAATAAGAGAGAATAAAATTATGGCATTTGCAGGTCAATGGATGGATTTGGAGAATATCATGCTAAGTGAAGTAAGCCAATCTCAGAAAACCAAATGCCGAATGTACTTGTTGATAAGTGGATGCTGATCCATAATGTGGGGAAGGACATGGGAACAATGGTGGATCTCTGTTCACAGGGGTGTAAGGGGGGAGGGGACATGGAGACAGCAAGGGTGATGGAATATGATGGTCATAATAACCCTAACTTTATGTATGACTACATATATGTTGTGATTCTATACAACTTACAACTAGAGAATTGATATGTTATCCTCTATGTACAATGAATCAGTTTACACTGTTAAAAAAAATGCCCCTTTCTGGCTTACCATATCAGGTCAAGGCCCAGGCATACCTAAACTCTAGGTAATTAATGATGTATCCTTGAACTGAAGCCCTGCTTCTGAGATGTGTGTTCCTAACTGAGCTTGTGCCATATGGGTAGAGACCCCTTATGACAGGGACTTCCATTCCAGATTCCTAGTGAAATGCTCTAGAAATACATAGAATGCTTGTCAACTTGACTTTCTGTCTAGCATATTCCTAAATAAAATGGATAGGTAACTAAGGTTTGAATACCTTATCTTTAGACACAACCTGCCCTAGAACTATAAGCAGCAGACTTGAGCATCCAGGAATCTTATGGGAGGTTACTGATATTTCAAAAGAATATTTGGGTGGGAAACTGTATGGTGTAGACATGAGGCATCTCCAGAAGCTCACGTGTGAGACAGCGCAAGGAAGTTGAGAGGTGAGATGACTGGGTTATGAGAGCCTTAACCTAATTGGTACGTTGATGTACTGATAAGGATTCACTGGGCAGTAACTGTAGGCAAGAAGGGTGTGAGTGAAGGAGGTGGGTCACTGGGGGCATGCCTTTGGGGTTTATTTTTTGTCATTGACAAATGGAACTCTCTCCACTTCTTGGTTGCCACGACCTGAGCGGCTTTCCTCCTCCGTCATGGCGTTCTGCCTCACATCAGGCCCAGAGCTATGGAGTTGGCCACCTGTGGACTGATACCTCTGAAACATTGAGCCCCAAATAAACTTTTCCTCCTCTGAAATTATTCTTGTTAGGTCTTCTGGCCATAGCAATGAAAAAACTGACTAAAACAGAAACCTTATAGAAAACCTGATGTGGTGTGGTAAAGGCAAAAGCAGGTGATTCTTTTTGGTCCCAGTGTAATCTTCTATCTAAATTCATTTATATTCCTTTTTCAAAGAGAGGTGTGTATCATTTAGCGTATTTGAAGGCAACTTCATCTTGTGGAATTGCTGTTTAATCACGAAGGTGCTGTGTTTCTGTGAAATAAGCCAGTGGCAATTTAGCAGTAATGAGTCATTCATGGTGCTGAATTGCAATTTGAAATGCAGAGACATCTTTCCGTCCCCATCAATCTGCAGTGGACCCTAAGGACAAGCCATCTTGGGAATGAGAGTGAGTCCAGAACTTCTCAACTCAACACTTAGGAAATGAGGTTTTTTGGTTTTTTGGTTTTTTTTTAATCCTCTTTGCTTACTCATCTATAATGGTGAGATTTACCATGGAGAAAAATGTCTTGGCTCTTCTTAGTGTTTTTCAAACTATTCAGTATTCAGCTAACATGGAGCTATAACAGACTAGAAAGGCATCTAAAGAGAGAACTAAGTATATCAGGATTTAACTGTGTCTCCTTTGATGTACTCTCCCATCTGTATTCCTTGGGCAGAAGCTGTGACTGACAAGCTTGTGTGTGAACAGTGTTCTGGAACCTGGAGAGCCACTCCTACCTGTGTGATCAAGTGGTCCTCAGATTCTAATGTTAGGATGGAAGACACTGGACGATAAACCAAAACAATAGCAACAGCACACCATAAGGGAAGAATTCCAACTACAAAGGGAGCTTGATTGAAATGTCAAATCTAGGACCAACCATAGAGATTCTGATGCAGTTGGTTGGGCATAGAGCCAGGAACCTGCATTTTTAACCAGCCCCACCCCATTCTAACCCAGGTGACATGAAGACCCCCTGTTATGGAATGTCCCCCAGAGGTTCACATGTTAAAAGCTTGCTTGCCAGTCTGTGGTGCCCTTAGGAGGTAGAGGAAGCTTTAGGAAGCGGACTTAGTGGAAGTGAAAGAAAGTTAGGTCATTGGGACCTGTCCTTGAAGGGGATATTGAGACCCTTACTCTCTCTTTGTACTTCCTGGCTGCCAGGAGGAGAGCAGTTTTTGTCTGCCATGATGTTTTGTCTTGCCACAGGCCCAAAAATAAGGGAGCCAACTGCCCATGGACTGAAACCTCTGAAACCATTAGCCAAAATAAACCTTTTATCCTTTTAAGTTGATTGTTGCAGGTATTTTGTCACAGTGACAAAAAGTTGACTAACACACCACTCTTTGAGGAACCTCAGTGTACAATGTTCTTCCTAGGACTTGAGTGATTCAGCCTTTCTTTTGCAAATCCCTACCTCTTGGTGTACATAAAACCATGTAAGCAAGAAGCGGGGAGGGACCCAACTGTCAGCTTCTGCGGCATCTTCCCTGTCTTCTCACCAAATCTCTGAGTCCCCTGTGCCTCAGTTTCTCCTATTGTAAGGTGTGTGCCATGAGTCTCTGCCACTGGACATATGTAAGGCATATGAACTCATGTTAGGGAGAGAAAGGAGCAAGGAGTTTTCATGAGACCCAAATTATGATTATACTTTTTGGAGAATTATGACTGTTGCTTCTTTGATATTTTTGAAGAGGTCTAGAATTATTATGAAGGAGGCTAGGTGTGGTGGTCCATGCCTGTAATCCCAGTGGCTTGGCAGGTGGAGGCAAGAGGATCAGGACTTCAAAGCCAGCCTCAGCAAAACCAAGGCACTAAGCAACTCAGTGAGACCCTGTCTCTAAATAAAAAACAAAATAGGGCTGAAAATGTGGCTCAGTGGTTGGGTGCCCCTGAGTTCAATCTCTGGTACCAAAAAAGAAAAAGAAAAATATCTATCTATTTAATCTCTATATCTATCTCTCTATCTATCTGTCTATCTATTTATCTATCTATCTAGGCTGAGGATGTGGCTCAGTGGTTAAGTGCTTCTGGGTTCCATCCCTGGTACCAAAAAAAAAAAAAAAAAAAAGGAATTATTACAAAAGAGGAAGTTTTCACATATGGAGGAAATTAACCTCCAGGGAGTTGACATTTAATTTTCTTTGTTGCTCTGTACTGGGAGTGGGCTGACTTGTCTGAGAATCTTGCCATTTTGACAAAGTTTGGGGAATAAGAGCCAAGTGAATTCTGAGGGAATAGAGAACTATAAGCTCCAGGAGCCCATGAGTTCCCTGGGTTTCCCTTTGTGTGACTTCCCTCCCTAAAAGGGGATTGTGCCTCCGTAGAAGAATGTCACATCCTGTGCTATACAGCTCAGATTTGCAGGGTCACACAGCTCTGCAATCTCTTTATGTGTGTTTAAAAAAAGCTTAATGCCTTTTGACAGTAAGAGCCCTAAGAACTCCATATCACATTAGTGAGTCCTCTGAGGGAGTGTATTCCTGAGAAAATTCTTCCAGATCACACCCATGCTGGCCATTTCTGCCTCAGGAGCTCAGCCAGGGCAGTTGTCACAGGTGCCTGAGCATAATAGACACACCCAGAACCAGGTTTCAGGTGCTTGGGAAAAGGTGGTCAAAAGTTTCATTTTGAGGTAAAACCTGATTTATTTTCCAGTCAGTGAAAATACCAGGAAAGGAAAATTTCATTCACCACTTTTTAGTTAAAAACAGAAGGACCTTTTCAAAAACACAAATTTCCCAGCATGGAGTGGCATTCAACAGTTTTGCAATTAAAATGATAATGCAACATTTCTTACAAGAACTTCTCTTTAAAATCAGTGCGATGGGTTCACAGCACACCATTAGAAGGAATTATGTAAAACAGCCTCTCTGTTCCAAATTTTATTTTAAGATTTAATTTATTCCAGATTCTGCAGGAAAAACCATCCATGTGACAAGCCCGCTAACAGATGTCAATTTAGTTTTATAGCACATGCCTGCACTTCAGAGTTGGAAAATGGAGATTATTCTTTTTGCCTGCTGTTTATTACACACCACAGCTTCATAACACTATGCCCCAGAGGAGAGCTGATTAATAACCTGTGGGCAAGCAACTTACCCTGCTTTGTCTTTGGCACTATTAAGCATAAGCTTTATTTCATGTTGCCCTTTTGGATTAAGAGAGATGCTGGAAAGAGCAAAGGTGACAGAAAATGCAATTTATTTGTTTTAATTTCATTTAGACAAAAGATTTGCTGTAGTATAAGTTATATAAGAGATATAAGATAAAAGTAAGGATTATTTAAGTAGACAATGAAATCTATATTAAATTTTGTATAGCATTCATAAGTAAAACAAAGTAACTCTATGGGATAAATGTAATGTCAAATTTTAACCAAAGCAAGAAATCTTCATTTCTTCCTAACCACAGGGCCCATTTCCTTACGTTCTCATGGTGGAGTAATTATGGGTTATTATTATCTGTTCATATCTCCATCCATCTGCCTGTTCATATTTATTAAGCATAGTCTATAATCGAGGTACTATGCTTAAATAATAAAGATGTCATGATAAACAAGTTCCCCTTTAATTTTTCATTTTTAATTGTGGTAAAATACATATAACATAAAATTTACTATCAGTCATTTTTTAAAATTTTTTTCAGTTGTAGATGGACACAATATATTTATTTATGTTTATGTGGTGCTGAGATTCCAACCCAGTGCCTCACACATGCAAGGCAAGCACTCTGCCACTGAGCTACAACCCCAGCCCACTATTAATAATTTTTAAATGTCTCAGTAGTGTTAACTTAGTAGTGCAAGTTCAGTAGTGTTAAGTGTATTCACATTGCCATGCATCCAATCTCTAGGACATTTTTAAGGCTGTACCCACTAAATAATAACTCCCCTTTTCTCTCTCCATGTAGCCTCTACCCTACTTTCTATGAATTTGTCTAATGTAGGTGCCTCATAAGTGGAATTGGCTTATTTTACTGAGCATAATGTTTTCAAGTTTCCTCCATGTTGTAGCACATGTCAGAATTTCTTTCCTTATTAGGGCTGAATAATATTCCATTGTATTTATATGCCACATTTTGTTTATCCATCAACGGACACTTGGGTTGCATCCAACTCTTGCCTATTGTGAGTGATGTTACTATGCACACAAGTGTACAAATGTCTCTTCCAGACCCTGCTTTCAGTTATTTTGGATATATATCCAAAAGTGGATTATGGACCATATGGTAGCTCTATTTTCAATTTTTTGAGGAACAACCATAGTGTTTTTGATAGTGGATATATCATTTTATATTCCCATAAACAAGTCTCAAATTAACATGTAGCTGAAAAGATAGAAATGTGATCTCATAATGAGTACTAAAAAGAAAAATTATGGTGTGCTATCCGAATATTTAATAGAGAAATCCAATCTAATCCCTACTCCTGATGCCTAGTTCATAGAGGGACTTGATAAGAGTTTGGTGGCTGGATGAATGAGCCCTTAGTAACGAGGCCTCTGTCTTTGTTTCCTTCCGGCTTCTCAGCTGCCCTCCTTCTATAGGAATGGCACTGAGGGACAATGGTGCACTTGTTAATGGATTGCTATTTTGTTCCTCTTGGTTGCTTCTACTGCTCTCTGGTGACCTTATGGATAACGTTGTTCCTTTTCTCCTTCGAATATGATCTAATATTCAGAGATGCTGAGATATTTCCATCAGATCTCTGCCTTTTCTTTGGGGGTGGAGGAAGGAAGCTGCCTGTGGATGTAAGATGAAAGTGTAGTGATGTTAGGAAGTAGCGGGATACTCAGGGAGAGAATGTTCTTTCTATTCTTAGAACATTGACTTTATTCTCTAAAGAATCGTGTTCTATTAAGGTAGCAAAAAGGCCTGTTGCTCATTTTCTCATTTGACTCAATCAGTAATATTTTGCTCAGTTACGTGCTATTTATAGCTATTTTAAATTGAAATTCAGTTTTGAGATTTTACAAGAGAATTTCAGATATTTAAAACATATTGACATTATATTTGAGGACTTAAACTTCTTGTTCCTGGTTTCATAAAAGAAATCTGCTTATTTGATGATTCTCAAACTAATGAAAGGCATAGCTATTATTCTGTTCAATTTTTAATTTTGCAAGCAATTGAGCTGGCCACAAAAATATTTGGCACTGTTCTTTCCTTAGAAATTGATATTGGTTTTGCTCTTTGCTGGGTTGTTGTTATTCTCATTAACTAGAGAGATAAGTTATCTGTCTGATATGAGTCCTGGGATTTCTCACAGTTGCTCTGGTCTTGGTATTATTGGCATGGGAGAAAAAAGATTGATGACATTTTCAGGATGCTGATTTGGGGACAGATAGAAAATATTGGTCCATGGTGCCCAGTGGAAGAGTTGCTGGCTCTCAAGTCAAACTCTCACTGGTATTCTCTCTTAATACCAGTGCTACAGCCTGTTAGTTGTGTGAATGGAACAGGTTAATTAAGCACCCTGTATGCTACATTTTGTTTTCTGTAAAACTGGAATAATGCCTTCCATGCAAGACTGTTGCGGTGGTGGCGGCGGGGGAGGGGTGTGTCTAAAAACAGAGAACTATAAAGATCCTAAAACAGTGTCAGTTGCTCTCCAAATGGGAGCTCCTTGTCAGATAGTTATTGGGTTATGTTGATTTTAATTGTTTTAGGACAATATTCAAATTCTGGGGATGCAGCCCTATAGTATGAATGATTCTGTATATTTTATCGCTCTCTTACTTTCGTAGTGATAGCAAGTGACTTCTAGTAGGTCAACCATTTACTCCAGAAAATGTTGAAGAGGGTCAGTATTCTGGGTTGGATTTTGGAAGTATTTAGAACAGTAGCAGTGTGAATCTGATGTCCAGACATCTTGTCAGTATACTTGGGATTAATTTTTCTGCAGTGACAACCATAGGCACAATTGGTGTGTGTTTCAAATAGGTCGGCTGTTTCATGGCTTTGGTAGAAATATTGTAATCCAGCATCCTTTCCATGTGCATCTATTCAGCATGTATACTTGAAGCTACACAGACCCACTGAGTATTATATTATGAAATAATTTAGGTGATGTTCACATCTTTGAAGATATTTTATGTAGCAATAGTTCAAGACTTTTCACTGTATGAACTAAGTACTTAGGAATATTCTGGATAACTGAAATTATCTGACCAAATCCAGGAGGCTTTGTTGCTCACCTGTCTTTTCTTTCTTTCTTTCTTTCTTTCTTTCTTTCTTTCTTTCTTTCTTTTCTTTCTTTCTTTCTTTCTTTCTTTCTTTCTTTCTTTCTTTCTTTCTTTCTTTCTTTTCTTTTCTTTCTTCTTTCTTTCTTTTTGGTTCTGGGGATTGAACTCAGGGGCACTGGACCACTGAGCAATATCCCCAGTCCTATTTTGTGTTTTATTTAGAGACAGGATCTCACTGAGTTGCTTAGCACCTCACTTTTGCTGATGCTGGCTTTGAACTCGCAGTTCTCCTGTCTAAGCCTCCGAAAGTGCTGGGATTACAGGTGTGCACCACTGCTCCCGGCTTAACCTGTCTTTGTTGTTCCCTTCCTGTGCTACCTCCTGCATTAAACTTGAACTTCTGCTTTGAAGTGCAAGATCTGAATTCAATCTTCCTACCTGCTTATTTCTGACTACTTTTCTACAGGTGTCCTATGCTCTAAACCTAACTGGATGGTTTTACTTCTAACTTGCCTAAACACTTTCATCCCGTGTAGCTTTAATCATACTTGCTATTAGCTCTAATATTTTCTCTGTACTTGAACAAGTGAAAAAAGTCACTCATCTTTCAAGTCCTTTCCCAAATGCCGTCTCTTCCACAGAGTCTTTCTTAAAAGCATATAGTTTAATTTTTGTTTCATAAATGACATATGTTCATTGTAGAAAATTTATGTAATAGGGAGCATAGAATGTCAAAGGGTAAAAATTAAAGTTACTAATAACTCTACCACTGGATAGGTGCTGTTTCAGTCAGCTTTTTTGATGCTGTGACTAGAAGACCTGATAAGAACAACTTTTGAGAAGGAAAATTGAGGGCTCATGGTTTCAGAGGTCTCAGTCCACAGACAGTTGACTCCATTCCTCAGGGCTTGAGTCAAGGCTGAAACATCATGACAGAAGAGTGGCAGAGGGAAGCAGCTCACATGATGATCAAGAAGCAGAGAGAGGGGCTGGGGTTGTGGCACAGTGGTAGTGTGCTCGCCTAGCACACGTGAGGCACTGGGTTCGATCCTCAGCACCACATAAAAAAATAAAATGAAGACATTCTGTCCACCTACAACTAAAAAAATAAAAAAATAAAAAAAAAGAAGCAGAGAGAGACTCAACAAGTACATACCCCAAAGCACTCCTCCAATGACCCACCTCTTCCAGCCACAACCTACCTTCCTTCAGTTACCACCCAGTTAATCTCATCAGGGAATTAATCCACTGATTGGGTTAAGGCTTTCATAACCCAATCATTTCTCTTCTAAACCTTCTTGTATTGTCTCACACATGGGCTTTTTGGGGACACCCCACATTTAAACCATAACAGATGCTATTAGTATACATACTGTCTCTACACCAACTTTCCCCCTCTGTGTTATATATATGCTATTTTGTAATCTGTTTTATTTCTTAAGAAAATATTGAACATTTTTACATATTATTAAACATTTCTTCTAGATATATTACAGCATTATTTGGAATAGGAAAATTCTGGAAAACAATATTATTGCACTTTTACAGGGGATTGAATAAATGAAATATAGAAAAACCTATCCAATTGAATATTTGGTGACTAGTAAAGTATCTGCTATATTTGTATTTTGTTAATATGGACAGATATTTGAGATAAATTGTTCAGGACTCAAACTAAAGTGCCAAACAGTAGGTCTACTAAATTTGAATAAAAATAAAGATGTGTACATACAAAAAATATGCTTGTATATGTATTTTAAAATGTAGGTCTTTGTGTAAAAGTACTGAGTAAATGTACTGGAGATTCTTTAGATAAAGGTATTTTGGGGACCTTTGGGTCTTTGAGTAAAGGGGTATATTGAGTAAAGATATTTTAGGTAAAGGTACTAGAAATTCTGGAGTGAGAGAAAGATACTTCTTTGTTCTCTTGAGGGATTTGGACATTTTAATGCCATGTGTGTTTTATACTTTTTTCATATAATCTTATAAAATATATATCTACAATATGATTTTTCATGGTTACATATATTATAGTGAATGGATGTATTATGGTTTACTTAATAATTCCCCAATTGTATACATGGAGTGTTTCAAATTTTTGACTACCATAAACTTTTTTTTTAAATATTTTTTTTAGTTGTAGATGGACACAATGTTTTTATTTTATTGCTTTATATGTGGTGCTGAGGATTGAACCCAGGGCCCCACGCATGCGAGGCAAGCGCTCTACTGCTGAGCTACAATCCCAGCCCCCATAAACTTTTCATATGCATTGTTTAAGGGATTTTCATATGCATTGTTAAATTACCCTCAAGAGAGTTTGCACCATTTTACCTTACTGGGATTCTTCAATGGATGTGATTGATTACTTCTTTGAATTCCCATAAAACTTTGTTTGCATGTATTTTATGGAAGTTAGCTAGTTTCTTACCTCCTTGTAGAGAGCTCTGTGATATATTATGTAACCATCTATTTGATATACTATGTAAATAGGTCACATACTATGAAACTGCAGAGATAGTAACTGTGTCATATTTACCTTTTTTCCCCACTATAGCACACAGCATAGTGCCTGACTCATGTGAAATATATAGAAAATAAATATTAGATGCATTGAAATGAATGTTTCACAGTTAGTGAGAATCTTTTTAAAATAATGGCAGTGAAACTTGTTCAGTTGGCTGAGCGTCCTGAGATCATAGTCCTTTTTGTAAACCACTATCTTGTTTGTGGAATATCATGAAATACTGATGTCAGTAATTTAACAAGTTGAGCTAGTGTGATTTCACCAAGAGAAAGCATGACTATTTATATGTATGCAGCATAAAGTCATGTAACCAAGCCACAGAACGAGGCAGTATTGACTGCTTCAGATTTTCTCATTAATAATTGGTTGCCATTTATCATTTATTTTTCTTCTATTGGTTCTTGGAGGCAGGCAATTAGCAGTCAGCATGAAGACTTAAGAAACACTGATGAGTTTTGTCATGTGGGAAATTATCTGGATGCAATAGCCTCACATAGGTAAGCTAGCCCAGAGGTTATGGATCACAAGTTGAGATGCTCAAATCACATGGTTTATTGAATCAATTAAAATCACACAGCAGGAAGTAAGGGGAGGGAGCTGGAGTAAGTACAAGCAGAGTCCAAGGAGAACACTGCCTGAATCCTAATCAGATGGTCAGCCTCCCTCTCCTACACTCTCTTCCTCAGCTTTCTCTTCTCCCTTTCCTCTTCTTCTTTTATGTCTCCCCTGCTGATGGTGTGGCTAGCATGACCAGAATTAAGATTTAGATCAAGGATGCCCAATTGGAGGGATGCCTAGTTGGAGGGATGAGTACTCTGGTCACAGCTGTGAGCTCACCAATTTGACTATGAACAGGTATGGATTTTATCTGTGGGGTAGAATGGATGTCACCTATGGTGACTAATTGGTGACCTCATGAATATTGAGTGACACACATATCTCATGTGTATTTGATGTTTAGTAACTACTACAGTGTTTAATCAGCATTTCTATCACTTTCTATGCTTAGCACACATACGTACTACTTTTTAATTTTACCTAATGTCTCATACGTTATTGACTTTTCTATTCTTAATATATGTTGCAAAGGAATATTCTCAAATAAAACAAATGCACATTGCATTTAAAACTTAAAATGCAGTTTAAAACTTAAAATGAATAATATTGTGTTGAAGAGCTCTCTTTGTACCAGCAATCCACTTCTGTGTTCAAACACCTTGATACAGCATTTATAGGAACCTAAATAGCCCTTATGAATAAACTAGAGTGAGAAAAGTAAGATTTTGACAATCCTGTCAAGTCATTCTTTACTCTTATGGTGCAGTAATTAATTGTGGAAGATAAAACTGCATATGCACTAATCTGAAGACTTTCCCTGTTTTCATTTTTTAATACAAGATTTCATACATGAATCTGTCATGTTATAATTCAGCTCCCTTTAAATGGACTTGCAGAAAAAAATGTTTTGACATCCTTTTAAATTCCACAGTGCCTAAGACAGTGTTGGTTATGACAAATAGGAATTCTCTTCTTATGGTTCAATTCTGGTTAATTAAGATTTAGAGATGTCCTACTAGAGAGCATGTGTGTGAGTCAAAGAGTCTCTGGTCTCAGGCACAGTCTGTCCAGGCTCTTAAAATTTCACAGAAAACTAAAATAGGTGATTGCCAAATCACCTATTACCCCCTCCTTAGCCTCTTGTCTCAGTTTCTTCCCCCAATCTAAATTTTAACGCAAGCTGTTTCAAAGAGGAAAGTGCAGAGATAAAGTTCAACATCTTCCAGCTTGTAAGAGATGATAAGGTATAAAGAAGCCAAAAGCATCAGCAAGGAACATAAGCTGCAGGAATATTCTACCTGCTGGAGAATTGGCTCTCAGACTGCCCTTTATTCAATTAACATGAAGGAACCAGAAACGAAAGACTCAGCATGCCTGTGAAATAATTACGTTGGCCTGAAAGATTACTGGAAGTAGAAAGTATAGAAATTCTGCCAATAGTGTTTTTAAACATCACACACACACACACACACACACTCTCTCACACTGTTGATGGCACTTCCAATAAACCTCCCCATGACAGATACCCATATTTTCTCTCTCATGATTGGGTTTATAGCAGACAAAATCTGAAGAAAATTTATCATATGAACACAGCCAAACATCACTCTTTTAGCTTCTTACATATTCTGTTATCAACAATATCCTTTCTTGAATGTTTACAGGAAAGGCGGAATAATTTTCTGTACTTTAGTTTAGACGAAAATATTCCTACTTATGATTTTTGAAATGCTAAGATAAATCATTTTAGTCAAGATGAATTCACTTATTTATAAATTTCACACATTCAAGAATCAAAATGAAGAATAAAATTTTATGGGTAAGAAAATCCTATCCAAGTAGAAGAATGTTAATTTATTGGGACAGCAGAAGATATTAAAGGAGGTTTAGCTTTCCATAAGATTTTCCTGACAAAGATTCCTCTACTATAACTTAAACTGCACTTTTTGAAGAGTTTTCCCATTTAGAGTGAGTTCAACAACCATAGATATAATATAGGATAGCAATTTCCAAGAAATTATTGGACAGCAAAGGATAAATGGATCCTGTTTCCTAGGCAACCACCAGGAGGGTATAACATCCCTCAAGCTCCTAAAATGAAGTTGAAGGTTGTTCCTATTTTGGTTTCAGCTTCTTCTGAAAATGGTTTTTATTTCTTGAAATTATTCTTTTACATAATGGAGTCTGAGCCTTTTCTAACTCTTCTCTCGGCAACATTAGTCTTGTATGTATCAGCTTCTCCATCCTTTGATCTCAGCATGTGTGGCTATTAGAGGAATGGCCTCCCTGGAAATAAGACCAAATTGAGGACAGAAACTATATCATGAGAAGCGAGTATAGAGCAGAGACATTTCCAGCCATTTGGAGGGTTTCATAATTTCATGAAGCAAATGCTTGAAGTTTTCTGACCCACTCAATCTTTTTGTGAATTCTGCTCCCTCCTTTTGTTAAGCTAATATGGTACAGGGTACTCAGCTTTAGATGAGAAACATTTTAATAGAAAACAATGCTGGAATGGATGTGCTTCTGATTCTTTCAGTGAGCTTTTTGTGCAAGTGTCATCTATTTGGACATGGAATCCTCTATGTGGTTCTCCCAGTATTGTGATTCTTTCTCATTTGCCACTGTTCTCAACTTTTTTCTCCCTGTTTTTCTTGCCCCAATTCTATGTCTTTTTGTGACATTTTCTGGGGGGTCCAGCAATAAAGTATGTATACTGTGGACAGTGTATATATCTCAGTGTATATCTAGTCATAATGGGAAGGTGATTGTGACTTTCAGAGCACTGATTCCTCAAAGACGGTACATTGACTGGGAAGTCCTGAAGACAGGACAGGTGCTGGCAACCTTTCATAAATGGAGGTTCTGGTTATTGACACAATCTTTTTTTGTTGTTATCGGAGTTGAACTCATGAGTACTTGACCACTGAGCCCATCCCCAGCTCTATTTTGAGTTTTAATGAGTTGCTTAGCGCCTCACCGTTGCTGAGGCTGGCTTTGAACTCGTGATTCTCCTATCTCCCAAAGTGCTGGGATTACAGGCTTGTGCCAATGTGCCCAGCTGAGAATGGCGAATTCTGAGAGAGGCAAAAAAATTCAGCATGGTTGGCACAAAGGGGAAATTGTGAAAGGAGAAAGGACATGAGGCAAGAAAGGAAGGTTGGGCTGGTGAGCCCTGAAAGGAATCTGGATTTCATTCTGTATCTTCTGGGAGCTGGCAGAGTTTTTTAAGCAAGTCATTTCAATAATGAGAATTAAAATTAGATAATTCTGGAAATATTGCAGAAGGGGACAATTCAAGGCTAAGATCTCTTGAGAGAGTGGACTTAGTTTATTAAAAATATTGAGTGAACAAACATTAAAAAGATTGATCATAGTCAGTGTTGGAGAAGGTGACATTAGTCAGGCTTGGCATTTTAGCAATAACTATTACACCTGTAAATAGGTATCAAAATTTAAAATGTGGCCAGGCAGGACATTTCTCTCTTAATTATATTTTTTACAGCCAACTTTTATAGTAGCAAGTATATTTCTGAGAAAGAGGAAAATCAAATCCCAATGCCATACAATTAAAGCTACAGCACAAAATGTTTAAAAGTTCTATTGAATAATTCATTTAAAAATATTCATTCCTAAAACACTTAAAAATCTCTTTGGGGTTGTCAAAAATTTGATTTTTTTTTTTGTTTATGGAGAAAACAGACATAATCACATTCATCAGAAACAATGAAAGCTGTTTTTGCACTATCAGCAATTCATCATCTTCCTCCAGGGATCCTGTTCATACTAATTTTAAATAATTCCACATAAATATTTGATATTTAGGTATGAACTGTGCACTTATAACTGCTTTTGAATGTGTGTTTGGGAATCAATCCATAGATAACTGAGAATTGGATTTTCTTTGAAATGAATACTATATAAGTTTTTTACATAGACTAAAAGCACACTTTTATTGAACCTTCCCTAAGAACCATTTTTCAAGTTCAAATATGTATTGGGGTGAAAATTTTCAGCACATAGATCAAGAAGCTCACAAATTGATGTATCTAGGTCATCACACTCAGTTTTTTTCTAACAACAAATTGAAAATGTATGCTCTTAAGCGAGAATATTAGGAAGCTGTCTACAGCATGAATTTATTGGTCAAATGTCCTATTACTGCAGTTAAATAATCAAATTTGGAAACCACACTTTACAGGAACCAACATGGAGCTGTTTTTCCTCCTCTCACATAAGGCTCGACAATAAGAACACATTTGTCTCCTTTACAACATTTATGGAAAACGCTGGAATGAGGATCTTTGTTAGCTAGCTAGCATAACGTCTTATTAGAGATTTGGCAGTTCAGAAACTTCACATGTTGTTATGGTATCCAGGAAAGAAGCCCCTAGGCTGGGATGTGACAGTGTCCATTCTATTTAACATGAGAGCTTTCCTTGGTGTCTGAAAAATGTCTGAAATCACCCACTGCCTGAAATACAGAGCATACCTTTTACTTAGGAAAGGAGTTCGTGGTGACAGGTCAACAACCGACTGGCTGCTAAGCTGCATAGATGGTATCTGCACACCGGGGAAGTTGCATTCTACCCTTATTGCCATTGATAAAATGCCATTTGGAAAGCTCTTCCAGCTCCAGTAACACTGCCTCGCCTCATGACTGATGCCTCCAGGAATCAGCAATTCTTCTAACAAAAGAAGATGAACAAGAGGATAGAGAATCCCGGGAACTTCAATTAAAAAATTATGGAATCACCACCACTGAAATCAGCCCAGATGATGAAGTCCTTGGCTAACAACCCATAAAACTTTGATGATTACTTCCCCTTTCTCTGTTCCGGTCCAACATACACACTTTTTCAAAAAATCCATTATATATATTGATCTCTTTGATTCAGTTAGAAGAGCATATTTCTGGATCATTTTCAAAAGGATGATCTTTTGCCAAAACTTCCACATGTCAGCTCAAATCAAACAAAGTAATAAAAGTATCTCTTCATTTTAATTCTTAGGCAGCCATCCTACTATTTTCCTTATTGCAGGACTGAAGAATAAGAAAGGTATTAGGGAGGGCTAGGGTTGTGGCTCAGTGGCAGAGGGCTTGCCTTGCACATGTGAGACACTGGATTCAATCCTTGGCACCATATAAAAATTAAGTAAAACAAAGATATTGTGTCCATCTATAACTAAAAACTTAAAAACACATATTTTAAAAAAGAAAGGTTTTAGGAGCCGGGCGCGGTGGCTCAAGCCTGTAATCCCAGCACTTAGGGAGGCTAAGACAGGAGAATCGCGAGTTCAAAGCCAGCCTCAGCAATGACGAGGCGCTAAGCAACTCAGTGAGACCCTGTCTCTACAGAAAAACACAAAATGAGGTGCTGAGGCTGTAGCTCAGTGGTAGAGTGCTTGCCTAGCATGTGTGAGGTCCTGGGTTCAATCCTCAGCACCACATATAAATAATAAATGAATAAAATAAAGATCCATCAACAACCAAAAAAAAAAATTAAAAAAAAAAAAAAAAACAAAATGAGGCTGAGGATGCGGCTCAGTGGTCGAGTACCCCTGAGTTCAATCCCCAAAACTAAAAAAAAAAAAAAAAAAAAAAAAGAAAGGTTTTAGGGAGTAATAGAGGATATCTTATAATCTGAAGTCCTGTAGAATATTCCTTTTCCTCTCTTTCTCCTTCATATCTTCTTCCATCTCCCTCCTGGCAAATAAGTGAGTCTCTTAACATCAAACAAATGTTTAGATGACTCTTCCACTCCTCCATGTGTCTCTTTCTTTCCTTTGAATTTTTATTCTTTCCTGCTTGTACAATTCAAAGATTGCCAGGTGTGACACAGTGGATGTTATGAAACATGAAAAAATTAAAACTTTTTGCTAAATTCAGATTAGGATGAAAGTACAATGATAATCATATTTTCCAGGAAAGCCAGTTCTCATGTTGTCAGGAGATTCTATGTAGTTAGAATATATTGTATGTAGTTAAAATGCAATCTTCACTACTATGGAATCAGAAAGTTCCAGGGCAGCCTACTGAATTGCATGTATGAGAAACTTAGGCTCTTTGAGGATGTTTCTAGAAATTGCACAAGTTATGATGTTGAAATGATCTTTGCCCAAAATATAAGAGAATTTTTTGTGAGCATTAAACAGATGACCTTTTAAAAGAAAACAACAGCAAAACTCACCACAAAGAGATTTAAGAGTTACATGGATCTCAATTATTTTCTAAAGTAGATACGATACTGCAAGATTCTTCTAAAATGTAGAAGTCACTTCGTTTTGGGACAGGGATTTTTAACATTTTTTTCTTCTTTTCAGCACCTTTTGTACTTTCCTAATTTTTTTATATCTTTACTTTATTTATTTATGTGGTGCTGAGGATCAAACCCAGTACCTCGTGTATGCTAGGCAAGTGCTCTACCACTGAGCTACAATCCCAGCCCATGTACTTTCCTACTTTTTAATAATTACCATGTCTTGTTTGTTTTTATCAGCAGAAACAAATATTTAGCTTCCCAAATTGGTGTCTTTCTAGGGAATGAAGAGTCCTGGGGTGGGTTGGGATATTATGTAATAGTCTCTTTGTATGTAATTATTTTTCTTTTTAACAATGTAACACATATGTTGTTGGCTGTGGACCTGGTCCCTTCCAAATGAATTTGAACCTGAATTTAGGAATAGAAGGGAATAATATAATCTGTGTGTGTGTCAGGGTGGGGGGATGAATTAGTTGGAGGAAACCTTCTGTAGCAGGCACAGGGGCTTTGCAGCAGTTATTCCAGCATCTATAGATGGAAATGGTGACTTTCTTCTTCTTATTGTAATCATATAAATTTATATGGAACTATATAAAACAAGTAACAAAGAAAGTGTCCCAGCCCCAAATTATGCTATAGAGACTATGAAATTAATATGAATGACAAAGCCATAATTGTAGAAAACCTACATGGAACAGGAAGTCAAAGGACACTGGTTTCAAAGATTTAAGGAAAAACAAAAAACAAAAAAACAACCCGACAATGTGTGTTCAATGTGTGTGCCTTGTCTGAAGTCAGGCTTAATTGCTGCCTTCCAGCCCCAAGTGGACCACACATGTAAGAAGCTCAACAAGGACTTATTAAATTTATAAATGCTTCATGTTTGCTTTTCTCCTGTCTGTTGTTCTTGCAAAAGGAACCCGAAAGGCAGAAACCATTAACAAGGTTGTTCCTGCTTTTGTCCTTTAATATCGTGAGAGTGTGAGAACAGAGTGTGAGAACACCTGTTTTGCAGTCAGAACCCATGAAGAATCCTGACTCTACCACTGAGGAGCTTGTGACTTTGGTTAGTTGCTTACCCTCTCCGAATCTCAGGTTTTTCTGGAAACTGCTTGGAATTGGTCTTGGGCTGTGTAACAAAAGTACCTATTTTATTTGCTTATTTGAGGATTCATTGTGATATTCCATGTAAAGTGATAAACATGCTGCTTAGCTGGGTATACACAAGTGTTTTACTAAAGTTAGCTGTTAGTTTTGTCATTGCCAGTAGATACAAGATAAAAAGATATGTTCTGAGGAATGGTACATCAAAAATTTTAAACAATATCCACTGAGAGCCAGTGAATGGTTATTTCTGCAAGTCATTGTCTAAACATTTTTACTAAGATGAGTTTTTTATGTCTAACCCATATCTGAGTCTCTAGCATATTTGTTTGCATAGAATCTATGTGTAGCTTATAGGTACTGATCTTTCTGTGTATAAATTACCCTTCCATTCCAATTGCTACATAAATTTAACAGGAAGTTAAAAACTCCTACTGGCTGAATTTTTTCTTATAGGATTTTTTCCCTTGTTTTCTGTCTTTTAGCCATACATTTGTTTACTTTCACTTAATCCTTTCTTTTCTCTTGGGCTGAACCATGTGTGTGTGTGTGTGTGTGTGTGTGTGTGTGTTTGTATGTGTATCTTGATTATACGCAGAAGTGGCTTTACTATGAAGTTGATAAAACTAAAGCTTTAGGGTCTCTCACTTGCATGGGCCACAGGCTTCTTCTAAGACCTGAACCTAATTTTATAGTAGGTATAGTTATAATTTTGTATTTCTTCTTTCAAAACTAAGACCCCCTCAAGTTAAATAAGTTTCAAACTTCACAAAATCTAAATATGCTCAAATTATAAATTAAATTGGTTTTGCTCATGAAAGACTTGACCCTTTCAACTTAAAGTCTAAAGTAAAGGTCTGGGGTGTAGCTTAGTGGCAGAGTGTGTGCTTAGCCTGTCTGAAGCCCTGGGTTTTAACCCCAGCACCAAAAACAGAAAGAAGGAAGCAGCATTTGTGATGGTTTACAAAATTGTCTAAAGTGATTATTCTTATGGGAGCATTTTGAGACTAAGAATGTATTTATTTTCTTGTTTCACTTGAAGTCCTAATAAAATTTTGGTCACTTCAAAGGCAAAAAAAAAAAAAAAAAGCACTTGTGCTTTCATTAAAAATATACAGACATGTAGACTCAATTGACTGGTCACAATAAATCAGTATCTGGCTTCTTAATTGTATTCTAGAATTTCATATGTATAGAAGAGAAAGGAAAGTACTAAGTTCATTAACATTATTCTTCAAACTTAGAGTTTTCAGACTAATGGAACTGACCAAATATGATTTTGCAACCCGGTTTTGTGACATATAGTAAATTTCTAGATAGGAGAGGAGGGAGAGAGTATAGTGTGGTGGTCATGTCAACTCTGGAAAGTGAATTATCAATTCACTTTCTCTCATATGTGGAAGCTGGAGAAGAAAAAGGGAAAGAAATGTGGGATGGAGGATGGGGATCTCATGAAAGTCCAATGGTATATATTGCTATTTTTTCCCATTTTATAAAATGAATTTCTTGGTGAATTTTATGGCTTTTAAATTTTTATTAATGTACAAACTGGAATTGATCAGAAATAAATTTGGAAAACAACAGATTGTGATTTTCTGTGTGTTTCTGGTGCAAAGAGATTATTGGCAGAGAGGGATATTGGAGAAGAAAGAAAATGTGCTTCTTTCTGAAGTAGTATATTTATCCTTAAAGTGACCACCTGGCTAGTCCTTAAGTACTAAACAGAATGGGGCTTAGAGTTGTAGATTTACTGTAAAGCTGCATATGTGTGTGTGTGTGGGTGGGGGAGAGAATAAAACTCAGAGAAAAGGAGTGATGTTTGAGATGTGGAATCCCTATCAATAAGAACTTTGTGATCCTGAACATATCATTTTGTCTAATCTGCAAAATGAGGAAGGTGGACCTGATGTTCGCAAAGTTCTTCCATAGAATCCAAGGGGTCCATTTAATCACCCACCTATCTGCTCATCACCCATCTATCCATCTACTGCTCTGTTTCTCCATGCATCCTTTTATCCATCCATGCACACATCCATATATCAAATATTTTTGAGCACCTGCAAATTACCTGGCAATATACTAGTATCTAGGAATTCAAAAATAAATGATCAGCCCTCATGAAGCTTATAGTTCAGTCTAAGGCTCAGGGAATGTACCTCTTTTGCCTCTTTTCAGATGACAATGCAGTTAAGTGATCTGTTCCTGTTTCACCTGCCAATATGCTATATATAGATGGCTTTTGGCTATCACATTTGATTATGTCTGTATATTTCCTGTGCCAAATTTTAATTTCACATCCGAACGATCTCCTGAAATGTAGCTGCTGTGATGCAAAAAAAAGGACATGTTTTGATATTAGTTTAAACCAGATACTCTTTAATTTTTTTTATTGTAGGCTTCATAGAGAATTGGTAAAAATAACAGCAGCTAACACTGATGGAGCCCTCACTTTGCCGTGAACATGTTGCTCTCTACATACTTTTCTTGTTTAGTTTCAAAATGACCCTACAATATGGGTTCTGTTGTTTTCCTCTGAGTCACTGAGAGCCTAAACAACCTGCTTCAGGCCCTTTGGTGGGGCAGTTTTGCCCGGAGGCAAGGCCCTCAGCCACCACACATTTCTTATAAAAGTGCTCACGTGCAAAAACACACATTTTTTGTACACAGTTCTGTGGAATACAAGCCTCACTGAAATTTTGGCCATGTGTTTAGGAAACCCTAATGTGATGGCGTCCAAGAAAGCACTTGGTTAGAAAACCACCATAGACCTCCCAAGGTCAAGAGAGCATTTCCAAAGAGCATTTTATTTGGTGGTTCACTTGATTGTTTGTCTACGTATCTATTCATTTAGCTCTAACTTGGATCATTTGTTCAAGCTGGATATTTGACCAAGAAAAGTCTTTTTAAATAATTTCCCCTCATTTCCTTTTACGTTCTGCACATTCATTTCTATAAATGTATATGTTTTATGTCCCATATCAGCTCAAGGAGGCGGAGTAGAAAAATAGAAAAGCTGTTGCTGGCGCTGTCTTTGGTCCTGCCATTGCCTTTCTGCCTAACTCTGCCTTTGGCTAGGTCCCTGGCTATAGCAGTAATCCTGCCTAAAGCTTGTGCTGCTTGGCTCCTTGCTGGTGAACGTCAACAATAGCCCTGGTGACTGATGACATTTTGATTTGTCACCAGCTCTCCCATTACTTGTCTCTGACTTAGATTTCTAGGTCAACCCTCTGCGTCATGTCACACAGCCCAGATGTTTCTTGCTCAGCACTCAGGTTAAATTTTTTTTAAGTTGTCAATAGATCTTTATTTTATGTATTTATGTGGTGCTGAGAATCAAACCCAATGCCTCACGCATGCTAGGCAAGTGCTATACCACTGAGCCACAAACCCAGCCCTCAGGTTGAATTCTTTGGTCAAGACAGATATCTGGAGGAAAAAAATTAAGTAGGTCTTTGTTGTAAATGTTTCCCATATTTTCTTTTAAATTCATTTCCAGAGTTGCTCCCTGCAGAGGTCATTTCTGTGAGCTGATTACTACATAAAAAATATTTTCTTTCATTATTAGTTCAGAATTGGTCTCACATTATCTTAGAGTGACCCTGCATACTTCTCATAATGTGCAGAGCAAACATCATTCTGTTCCCTACTGATAGCAGAAACTTTGTAATGTTACATTTTTGCCAGTTGACAGTGATACTTAAACCTAATTTAGTGTGTTCAGGGTTTAAAACTCTGAAAGAGACTTTTGATCCTTTTGTTCATTTAAGATAGATTAGTTATATTTTTTTCTGCAACAGGATCCTTTTTCTAATGCATTTAGCTCCCAGTTTTGTAGATGCACATACATCTTCCTTTAACTAGAATTGATATATAAAAACTTAGATTTGCACTACCTTATCATTAGATAACTACTTTTTAAAATTAAAAGGTGGGAAGAAGTATTGATACAATTACTTTTAATGTATGGTTGATTGTGGACCCAAACTGTAAAGAAAATAGAGAATGAATAGAGCTTGATTTGTTGCAATGGTAGGTAACTGATGATAATTTAAAAAAAATATACAGGAATAACTAGATGATGCATAAAATAAGTAATAATTTGAAAAATATGAGCTTAATTGCAAAACTCAGTTTCCACACTTCTTTTTATGAAATGTGAAGTATGTAAATGCCTTCTAGTGTGTATAATTCTGGCCCCAAATACAGACAACTGACATAGTAGAACTTATTCAACAGTGTTTGCAGGTCGAGTAAAGCCTGGGTGGAAATGCCCTTTTTTTTGGTTAGATAATCAAGAAGATGAACAGTTCATATTGACATTTTATTGGTGTTACTTATGTAGGTTTAGCTCTTAACTAGGGATTTTGATTAATATAATCATTAGTTATCCATATAATTGATGGTAATAGCCAATTTTTAAGCTGTAATATGCATTTTCCAGGTGGAAAAAAAAGAATCTATGTCCTTGTAAAGATTTCATGTTGAACAACAGGTTAAAATAGTTTTATTACAATTATTTAAATAACAAATTACATAAAGATAATTTTATATGTTAAAATTGATTTTTTTCTGCACTTTTTTTTTAAGAGCATGCAGTTTGTGTGTTTGTGTAACCTACTGGAATCATTCAGACATAAAGGCACAGGTGGGTTTAAGATGTTCCAGAATGTCACATGGCTTCAGAGTTAGAAAACTAACGGGTGTCAACCTGGCTGCTGACAAGTAGAGGAGCTTCATGTGGTTCAGGGCTCCCAGACTTAGTGCAACCTGGTCAGTCTTCCATGTGTCAAGGGCAGGGACAGGAAGGGGCTGCAGTTTAGCAAAATTATTTAAAGTTGTAAACTGTGTCTGTCCTCTGAACAATCTATTTGACTTCTGGAAATTTTTTTATATTAAGAGTATAGTAGAACTTATTCAAAGACTTAGAATCATATTAGTTTTTAAAATCAGACTTAAAATCATATCAGTTTTTAACATCATCCGTTATAGATGAATAAATTATTTTATTCAAACTTAAGAAACAAAACAGGAGAGCTCTTTTTCCAAATGAATTTTTTGAAGAATTCAAAATATATAGAAGAAATAGAGGGAGAGCTGCTCTTAGAGAATTGGAGTGTAAATCTGAACCTAACCCACTTGAAATCACCTGTACCCTTGTTGAGACCCTTCACTACCTCTATGGAATTCTTGTGAAAGTTCTGTGGGACTCTGTTTGAAAGGATGTTTTAGGTGAAAACTTATTGATGTGAAAATATATTCATTGTCTATTATATTAAAAAGTAGATTTGAGTCTAGGGGTGTAGCTTAGTGGTAGAACATTTGCTTAGTCCTCAGGAAGCCCTGGGTTATCCCCAGCACTGCCCTCCCCCCCAAAAAAGCATATTTGAAAACATTTAATTCCAGTTTTATAAAAATATGTGTTTCAGTTATGCTTGTGCATGTTGTAATCTGTACTCTGTGTATGTGTGTGTGGGTATGTGTGTGTGTGTGCATTCTTTAAACTCTGGATTATAAGTTTTAAAATTCTTTTTATTTTTGGTTATTTACAAGTTTAATTTTAAAATGATTACAATTTATTTTATAAGAAAATATTTTTGGTTAAATGTTAATTTCTAGAAATCACAGCTTTGCAATATGTAGTATCTGACACAATACAAATGGCTTCTACCTTTTACAAAGAAGATTTGCATAAATAGTAATTGGTTTCTGTTGTAGTTATTTATTACTACATAATGAATCAGCTCCAAACCTTAACTCTTAAAACAACAAGGAAGGTATGAGGGCACACACCTGTAATCCCAGCTACTTGCAAGTCTGAGGCCGGAGGATCACAAAGGCCAGTCTGGTTAATATGGCTAGGCCCTGTCAAAAAGAACAAAACAACTATTGATCATTTTATTATCTTTCATAGTTTATGTGAACCAGAGAATGCCACGGAAGTGATGCCGTATGACTGCTACAGCTAGGCCTTACTTGGAAAGGTGCTGCAGCATTATCAAGAATTCAAATAATAATAAACACTGGTGAGAATGTGGGGAAAAGAAACACTTATACACTGTTGATAGGATTGTGAATTAGTACAACCACTATGGAAATCTGTATGGCAGCTCCTTGAAAGACTAGGAATGGAAACACCAGATGACCCAGCTATACTACTCCTCAGTATTTATCCTAAAGAATTTAAGTTATCAGTCTATAGTGATACATACATACCCATGCTTATAGCAGTACAATTAGCAACAGCCAAATTGTGGAACCAGCATAGGTGTCTGTCGATGGATGAGTGGATAAAGGAAATGTGATATATATGCACAATGGAGTTTACTAAGCCATATGAAGAACACAGTTGTGTCATTCATAGGAAAATGTGTAGAACTGGAGAACATCATGTTAAATGAAATAAGCCAGACTCACAAAGTCAGAGGTTTTATTTTTATCTCATGTGTGGAAGATAGAAAAAAGCAAAAAAAAAAAAAAAAAAAGTGGGGTGAGTGAGTGGTGGGTGATAACTGCATGAAAATAGAAAGGATTTTGGTAAAGGATCAGAGTCAGGGAGAGGAAGGAGGGGAAGGAAAGGCAAGGTACTAGGCAATGAAATTGGCCAAATTATTTTATGAGCATGTATGAATATACCACAATGGATCCCACCATTATGTATAATTAGAATGCACCATTAAAGTTTTGTTTTGATTTTTTAAAGAACAGTGACTGGGCACGGTAGCACATGCCTGTAATCCCAGCAGTTCTGGAGGCTGGGGCAGGAGGATTGTGAGTTCAAAGCCAACTTCAGCAACTTAGTGAGGCCCTAAGCAACTCAGCGTGACCCTGTCTCTAAATAAAATATAAAAAATGGCTGGGGATGTGGTTCAGTGGTAAATGCTCCTGGGTTCAATCCCTAGTACAAAAGAAAAAAAAGGTGATGCAAGATGATGCAGCTCCATTTTGTGCTCTTGGGAGCCAGTCAGCATATAACAAAATTTGCCTGTCCCGTGGGACAGCCCTATTCAAGAGGGAAAGTGTTGGGTGATGAGCTGAAAATAGGAAGATGCTGAGTTCCTGAAGGAGTTCCAGAGGGACAGGAGGGATGCATGTAGGGAATGGGAAAGTGCCAAAGACAGGCTGTAGCTGCAGCATCTGGCTGTGTGGCTGAGAGGAGCCAGGGAATGAAGTATATGGCTTTCACAATAGTAGTTTCAGTTGGCCTTGGAGGCTTGTCCACTTGCTCTGGTTTGGCACTTAGCAAAATTAGAGCTTTCAGTGTTGGCTGATGTAGGGACTGGCAGGGTGATACCATAATTGCCTCATGGTTGTTAGTCCTTGGATCTCTTTAACAGGACACCTTTTCTAGCACTGGCTCTGGGAAGTGGCTCCTGAACACATATTGCTTTGGAAAAGCCCACTTAGATAGCTGCCTTGAACATTGTTATGGGCTGAATAGTGTCTCTCCGAAATGAATATGTTGAAGTCCAAACCTCCAGTACCTCAGAATATGACCTTATTTAGAGATAAGGTTGTTACAGATGTGCTTAGTTAAGAAGTCATACTGGAGTAGGGTGGGCTCACTCCAATATGGCTGATGTTTATATGAAGGGGACATTTGGACATAGAAACGGACACACAGAAAACACTGTATAAAAATGAAAGTAGAGCTTAGGTGATACAGAAGCCAAGGAATGCTAAAGATTGGCAGCAAACCTTCCAAAGCTAGGAAAGATGCAGTTTCTTCCCTAGGACTCTCAAAGTGAAGCAACCCTGCTAACATTTGACCTTGAGCTTCTAATCTTCACAGCTATGAGAGTATATTTCTGTTATTTAAACCACCCAGTCTATGCTACTCACTCAAACACCCATCCCCCTACCTCCACTTTCATCTCATCTACAGATCTGGGTGGATGATCACAGGGAAAAACTTGTGCCTATGGGGAATCTGCCAATCACATATTAATCCAGTTAAAATTAAAATTCTCATTTCTTCAAAAAGTTTTGTGAAAGGCAATTTATTGGCTATTTCAGGTACAAGGAAAAGTAGACAATATTTGATAGGAGAACCCCTTTAATACTCTGGAAATAAAACCCTTTTAACATCAAATAAGTTGTTTGAGTCCCTTCTACCCTTAACTTATTCCAGAGTTTATAAGGAGTTAACACTTGGTTGTTTTTCTCTAGAAACTTGATTTCATGTAATCTAACTATCAGGATTGGCACTTGATTATTCCAATATATCATTTACATAATTTTTTAGTGCCCTAATTGTTGGAAGCTGATATTAGAATCTTAAAAGTGGCATATCTTATTCAGAAGTGTTTAGTGCTTTATAATAACAATAATATTGGATGCATTATGCAGTAATAATGGAAATTACATTTGCAAAATAGTAATGGTAATGGGACATTCTGAAGTGCAAGAACTAGAAAAAGCACAGTAGGAGAGAGAAATGTTTTATTCACTGCATTTTGGTTGGCTGTGATCTCAAGGTCAGAGGACGGGGAGAGCTTCTGTGGGCCTCAGGGTTGTACCACCCCTAGGCTGAGTGATGTAGATCAACCTGGACAATTCTAACTCAAGTGGGGGATTTTTGGTTGCTGGGATCAAACAGGATGGGCTGTTGTCATAATTGAAAGCACTTTTTGTCCTTTAGAATAGATTTGCATTTTTGTAAATAAAATTGCATTTCTAAAGAAAGTTTATAAATTGGATTTCTAAAGAAAGTTTATGTTTGCTTATAATTTAGCCTATTAATTTGATTCTCTTCTAGTTGTTTATGACTTATTATTGGTAGTTTTATTTTTTAAATGTTGGAAAAATCTATAAAGTATATTCCCCTATACCTTACTAGAATAGTTTTTAGATCAATTTTAAGCTGATTAACTTTACTCTGTCCCTTTAACACTTTGATTTATTGATAACATTCATCAGATGCAAACTCACAGAAAACAATGTTGAAAATAAATCTGTAAGGGACCAAAGAAATTCTTGGCTCTGTGAATTGATATAACAAATGCTTATTTTGAATTTTGGACGTATTCTGTACCAATTAGAACATTTCATGAAATTTTGATTAAATATTTCTTTAGGCAATTTAATTACTCTTAATCTAGGAATATTCTGCTTAAAACTGCCAAGATTAAACAAAGCCAGGGCAGCAGAGATGAAAAAAAAAAGGATGAATTAATTCATTTGTGTCTAATTTTCAAGAATTAATTAACCTGGTGTATGTTCCCACGGAACCTGCCCTTGCTCAGTTACTTTCACGAAGAGAGATTTTTCTTTTTTACCTTTTCTCTTTGATTTTGAAACTATTAGCCCAAAAGCTGTTTTTTTTTTTTTTCAGTTTTTTTAGTTGATGGACCTTTGTTTTATTCATATATTTGTATGCGGTGCTGAGAATCAAAGTCAGTGCCTCACACACGTGAGGCAAGTGCTCTACCTCTGAGCCACAACTCCAGCATCCCCCTCCAAGGTGTTTTAAGATTCTAAGAATCCCCAGAGACCTTACTGGGTGTCTCTGGGGATTCTTGGGATCTTACCATTGCTCTTTTCTTGGTGGGCTAGGAAGTACTGTCCAAAGCAAAAAGGTGAAACCCTCTCCCGCAGGGTCTCAGGACATTAGGCAAACCCAATTTTCTTGGAGCAATTATACATTAGTTCTATGTACCATCTCTGCTACCCAACTTTGAAATCACATAAGGAATGTTTCCATGGCATTGAGAGCCTCGCATTTCAACCTAATATGAGAAACTTATCCAACGGACATGCATTGAGAGAGAGGAAAGGCTGTGCAGGATCAGTCTTGGGATTTAGCCATCCTAAACCAGCAAAGATATTTTCACTTCCATGGGGCAGGATTCTAGGGACTTCAGTTGGCACCTTCCTAAAGGGCTATTTACGATTCTCCTGTCCCCTCTTGGGACTACAGCCTTTGTTCCTTTGCAAGATTCCGTCCATTTCAACTGTCCCAACTTGTGTCTGAATGCTGCAGCTTTCCTTTGTGTGATAAAATTTCCCTTGAAAAGTGCTCTGTAAATGTCAAGTAGTGATACTGATAACAAAATGCAACTCACTGACCCATATGCATTCTCCATAAATACCATCTCATTTTCCAAACCCAAAACCTCTTTGGGATTCTGAGTTACCATTTTTTCCTCTTGTGGTTTACTGGGGGAGACAACATGGTCTGGTGGTTAAATTTCACCACTGCCTGTCCAGCTGTGTGACTGGAATGTATTGATTACTCACTGAGTTTGAGTTCCCAGGTGTTAATTAGGGATCCTGATAGGATTACCTTTGCAACACAGTTAAGATGTAGTTAAATAGATATTGCAAAGGGAAGCAGTTAAATTTGTGTCAGGCACATATAAATAATTTCATAAGGCAGGTTTTATTGCCTTTTATTTTTTATTTTTTTGAATTCTTTGGTGCTGAGGAATGAACCCCGGGTCTTGTGCATGTTAGGCAAGTGCTTTACCACTGAGCCATACCTACAGTCCTACTTTTATAAGGTATTGAGAGGTCCATTATTCTAATGGATTGTTGGCAAAACCAGCAGAAAGGAGCTGATTTTTATAGCTTGATTAATGGCAAAATATTTCTCTCCCATCCTAGTTTCTTGTTGTACTCTATTTTACCCGGGATGTAAACTTTCAGTAAACAGGCAGGGATGGTGGGGTTTCTTTTTTTTGTTGTTTGTTTTAGAATGCTATATTGGCATTTACTTTTTAAAGAAGTCATGGGATAATAGTAACTTTTTTACACGCCCAATATTCAGACATTTGGGAATCCTTTCCTTGGTTTCCAGTCCTGATGAAGTTGGAGGGAACAAGGCTTGTGAGATGGTCCCTGCAGGCTGTGGCCCTCTGTCAGTTCCTCCTACCCCCACCCCGCGGCCATATTCTGTCAGGACTTGGCTGTGTTTCTTGGACAGGCTGTGGGGAGAGGCGGAAGGCATGGAGCTCCATGATACACATGCTACAGTTTCTTCTTGGGCAGCTATTTGCTTTGGACAGAAAGCAAAAGGGTCCATTATGACTTCCACCTGGCATCTTGGTGGCATCATGTCACAAATGGCCACTTGAAAATGACCTCTAACTCTAAAATTTAAAAAATTCTACTGCCTTGGGAGGGAGTTATAATGTGAGACTCCTGATACGAAGATGGTATATTTCACAGTGATTTCCAAATCTTTTAATCTCATTTCATTGTTTAACTACAGATTGATGTTCTCAAGGCAGATCTGGAAAGTGCAGAATGGAAAGTTTTGGAAAATCTTATTCTGGAAGATGTCCTTGAACAGATTGGACAGCTCATCTTTGAGATCCATCTCCACTGGCCTGGGTTTGAGGTCAGCGGCAGTGAAAGCAGCGTCGTGCGGTTCTGGTACAGCCTCCTCAAAGAGTTAGAACGGAAGGATTTCAGGCTTTTTTACAGTTATAAGGATTTATCTAAACCTCAGCTATTTCTGAAAAAAGACATTTTCAATGCTAGTAGCTGTTACACTTTGAGTTGGGTGAATACAAGATGGAAATAGGATGCAAGATCTCATCCAGAATCCAAGGAAATATTTGCAAAATGGAGCATGTCTGTTCTTCTAATCCCAGGTTTGCCCATCCAGTCTCCCACTGGCCCTTTACCTGCTTGAGGCAGGGATTGTGGTATTGTCTGTGCAGTGCATGTAGCCTGGTGCGTGGCATATGATAAGGACACAGTTGGAGGGATGGACACAGTGACCCCATTTGCTTAAACTCAGGTTCTTTGCCTTTGACAGAGTGGAGGTGTTTACCCTCCTTCACTTTTTTAAAAAATATTTTTTTCGTTGTTGATGGACCTTTATTTTATTTATTTATATGCAGTGCTGGAATTGAACCCAATGCCTCATACATGCTAGGCAAGTGCTGTACCACTGAGCCACAACTCCAGCCCCCTCCTTCACTTTCATCTGGAGGGCAATCCCCCCCCACTCATTCCTAAAAGTCACCATGTATCTATAGTCCATGAGTTCGCCAACATCCAGATGAAATTATGTAAATTTTCCATTTTTAGTAGGTTGATAAGAATTCTTAAATTTGTTGTCCACTGTTTAAAACTGACTTTGACTCGCTTCTTTCAAGGTTTCCTTTGTTTACCTAATCAATCATATTCTTTGCAACCTGCTGGATTTCAGTTGTTGTTCTCAGCCTTCGCTGAGGCTTGTGGCTTTATAAGAACCACTGGTTCTGGTTTCTTGGAATCAGATGCACTAAATTCTGTCACTGAGTTTAAAAACTAGATAGACTATCAAGGGCTTCAGTCAAGAGTCTCGTGTCAAATTCCCTCCGCTTCCTATGAAATTTAGCACAAGTAGGAGACTGTTGCCTCTTCTTTTCACAGACACGACCCCCGCCCACTGACTTGCCTATGCTGTCAAATCTTTTTTCAAATATACTACCTTGAGTGTTAAGGACATTTTTCTTTATTGCCAGTGCATTATTTATAAGACTGTGATCCAAGGGCCATACTCTATTTTTCCTAGAATGGTATTATAATGTTTCGGTGTTTCTATACCTTTTTACATTTTAAAAAATTAAGTAGAAAACGTAGGCTCTCAGTAGTTCATATAATCTCCATCATTCCTATTTACAGGAATAGACTCTCCTATGAATGATTTCTAAAAATTCTATTTTGAATAAATTAGGTAGTATAAAAATAAACCCAATTATTGCCTTATTAGGTATATTTTTGGCCTTTTTAAAAACATCCTGAGAGAATGTGAAAACTCTATGTATATTGTTTATTCAAAAAATTGGGGGGAGGAGTAGAATACTGAATATTGCCATGGTTTTTTCTTCTTGCAGGTTTTTAGTTGCTTCTGCCTTCAGTTTCCCTGGTTGGATTTTTCTTTCTTGTAATAATTTCAAAATACCGTTCCTCAAATGAGAAACCAACATAGAATAGAATGATCTAACTTGAGGTCAAAAGAGAACAGAATTTCTGGATTAATTGTGATGATCTTTAAAAGTATAAATGAAGTTTTGATTTGAAAACTCACAGTACACTAATAAAAGTTGTTGGGTTGAAAGGACCAGCTTATAATTTGAAATGGCAGTTTAGTCTCTTTGATGTGCATAGGTATTTCAAATGTGCAGAAGGGTCCATAAACACTCTAAAGTGGTTTATAACTGTTAGTTTGTATGCTGTCCTCTCCTAAGCAAAGCTCACTTTATTCAGTCAAGTTCCACTCAAATTATGTCACAGATTTTTTTCATACACTGAAATACTTAGTATATATTCTTATATCGTAAAACGTGGAGTGTGCTAGTTTTAACTATGCAGTCTGATCAACTTTTAGATATGTACACACCCATATCAAAATTTTAATTCAAAGAATTAATTTAAGGCCTTACTGAAAGCTACTTTGTACAAGTAGCTTTTTTTGTATAATCATTTTTTTTTTTCTTGGTACCTAGGATTGAACTTGAGTACTCAACCACTGAGCCCCATCCCCAGCCCTATTTTGTGTTTTATATAGAGACAGGGTCTCACTGAGTTGCTTAGTGCCTCGCCATTGCTGAGGCAGGCTTTGAACTCACGATTCTCCTGTCTCAGCCTCCCAAGCGCTGGGATTACAGGCGTGCGCCACCGCACACGGCTCAGTTAATAATTTGATCCAGATTGATGGTACAGAACATTGACTTCATCACTCTCTATATCGGAAGCAAGAATGGATGTGCTGTTGAAAAAAATAAATCACAAACACACCTACTCATACCCACCAACTGTGCAGCCTGTTCAATGGCGATCCATACTTATTTATGCTTATTTCCCTTCATGGATGGTTGAAAATTACAATGAATATTCTGATGCCTACCATGGTTTCTGTCACTAGAGTTGATTATGTTTGTCATGTAGGCCAGGATTTCCTAACCTCACCACTATGCTATTTTGAACTGGGTAATTCTTTGATGGGGATGGGAAGACATTGTATTGTATTGCATGCATTGTAGGATTTTTAGCAGCATCCCTGGCCTCTACCCACTAGATGGCAGGAGCAAAAACCTCTTCCTCACAAGCTGCGACAACCAGATGTAGCTCCTAGACAGTGCCAAATGTCTCCCAGGGGGCAAAACCACCCACTGAGGAAAAGTACTGGTGTAGGTCATGAGAAGAGGATCAGGTCTCCACAGCACAGGTGTTTGCTTCTTAAAAACCAGCAAATGCAACATCCTCTTGGAAGGACTAGACAAAACCATCACCACCAGAACCACCACAAAAGCAGCACAAACAAAATGCAGCAAATAAACAAAATCAAGAATTATTTACCAAGATCTCACAATGTGCCAGGTACCTTACATAGCTTATTCCAAATTCTGTCCATACCCCAAAAAGGAAGTATAATTTTCCCAAGTGTATGGGCAAAGAAAACTCTGAGAATAGCTTATTCAGATTATTCTTCTAATGGATGGTGGAACAGAAACCTACCCTTTGGTCTGTCAGATCCCCACAAAGACCATGCCTGCTTCCCAACATGACCTCTGTAGCCATTACCAAATGCAAGATGCTACATTGGAAGGCACTTTTTTTTACCTATTAGTGAAAAAAGGGATGTGTGTGTGTGGATAACATATATTCTTAAACCAGACTTTCAAATCTGTTAGAGTTAGGATAATTTTGTAGTATATGGATAGATTTGTTTAACTTGAACCATCTATGTAATCAAAGTAAGCGCATCAAGTGGAGGCTTACTGAAGAAATATGGGAACCTAACAACTTCTCTGTTAATACTTAGACTGCCAGAAAAGCTCTTGTCAGGCCTTGGAGGGACTCTTGCCCAAGCTTGTTCCAATACTTGATACTTACCTTTGAGGCTTTAGAAAGGGCACAGTGTGTGTGGGCGAGGTGGTGCATGCCTGTAATGCTGGTGGCATGGGAGACTGAGGCAGGAGGATCATGACTTCAATGCCAGCCTCAGCAAAAAGCATGGTGCTAAGCAAATCAGTGAGACCCTGTCTCTAAATAAAATACAAAATAGGGCTGGGGATGTGGCTCAGTGGTTGAGTGCTCCTGAGTTCAATCTTTAGGTCTCTCCTTCCCCCTCCAAAAAAAGAAAGGGTAGTGTGACCTTCCTCCATTGTATAAAACTTGTCTTTGACATGCAATGAATGAGCTAAGATGTGAACATCTGTGACATACATGTTTTTAATTACCTCTTACCAGAGTAGTGTATTTCATAAATGATTCTCAAAGTACAAATTTAATGATGCTCTGGATCAAATGGTTTTTTAAAATGTGCGCTTTTTTAGGGGCAACACATATGAGGATGTAAGAGATTCAGAAGTCACCTTTTAGCACAGACTGTGTCATGAGTTGAGCTGAAAAGTCAAAGAAAAACAATTTTTCCCTTCCTCTTTTCTTAGTGTAATTGTGTTGGATACAGTAATAATAGGGTATCATATAAATATTTGTAACTAGTTGACATGTTCACATGAAGAGAGCCAGGGAAAAGTGAACAAACTTCTATTAGAATTGACTGAAGGTCCACTGATATTTAGATTAGGGTAGAACAAAAGTAAATACATGCATTTACAATGTTTAATTGAAATCTGTTGTTCATGTAAGCATTTCTGCACTGGTTATAAGATTTGAATTTCTTAAGTATGAAATGTTTGGATTTTGCAAAGCTTGGATTAAACCAGGAAGTCAGGCTCATAATATTTTGCCAGTTTAAAATGAAGACTTCGTCTAAACAGATGATTTTACTTGACAATACAACAATACCTCTAAAGCTCAATTAATGTAATTGTTCTTTTCTGCTGGCAATAGATTTATGTTTTTTTTTTTTGGTACTGGGGATTGAACTCAGGGGTACTTGACCACTGTGCCACACCCCCAGCCCTATTTTGTGTTTTATGCAGAGACAGGGTCTCACCGAGTTGCTTAGCGCCTCGCCCTTGCTGAGGCTGGCTTTGAACTCCCGATTCTTCTGTCTCAGCCTCCCAAAGTGCTGGGATTACCACGCCCAGCTTTATGTTTGCTTTTTAAGCAATGATTCTTTTCATGCTAGCCAATTGCTGGCACTTTGGGAATTCAATAATATATTTCACTTTATGCTGAAATATCTTCCTTTTACTTACCTTGAAAGAGGTGTTTTAATTTTATTTATATGAAATCATAACCAAAGATTCAATATATTTTTAAAACTACTTAAATTTAGAGATTAGTAAATTTTTTGAATAATTTTATTATATTTTTGTCCTTAGAAACATAAATCAAGCAGGCTTAATGTCATTATTAGAACTATATGAAAAAATGCTGGTTCTCAATGTATTAAAACCAATGCTTCCCAACCAGCAACTTCCCATTCTTCTCATATACAATATTATAACTGGGCTGGGTTGTAGTTCAGTGACAGAGTCCTTGCTTAGCATGTGTGAGGCACTGGGTTTGATCCTTAGCACCACATAAAAATAAACAAAATAAAGGCATTCTGTCCATCCACAACTACAAAAAAAATTTAAAAATATCATAGCTGTCAGTGATTGATTTTGTACAGTAAGCTTGGAATAAGGGACTTTATTTTGTGGGTGGGCAACTTCAAATTCTAATCTGGACTATTTCAATAGAGAAGCCAAGTAGACACAAGGCTGGCATCTAATCTATATGTCAGCAGAAAAGATCTGTTGAACGATATGGTGATTATAGTTAATAACAATGTATGGTATACTTGAAAATTGCTAAGAGTAGATTTTAAATGTTCTCAGCCCCCCCAAAATGATGTCATTGGCATGATTTAGTCATTCCTCAATGTTTATGTATACAAAAATATCTTGTATACTATAAATATAATTTTTATCTGTTAATTAAAAAAGTATGTCCCATGAAATACTCTGGATATATTATTCAGGCAAAACCAAACTAAACCACCAGTAGGTTACGGTGGTTGGTAAAAAGGCTGTAGTCCTGAGTTCCACAGTGTTTCTTCCACTGTAAGGCGCTCTCAGGATGCCTGACCTCTCCATAGTAGAGCAATTAAAGGTTAATGCACAGTTGATGGGGCAATTAGAGGTTAATGTATAGTACAACAGGCAGCCTCCAGGCCCCTGACTCACACTGTGGGTAGCTTCTATTCTAACTGGTTTGTCTTCTGTCTTACTTGTCATTGGCTACAGGGCGTATCAATATCTACTCCTGGATGGACATATATAATAAACAAAGGTTCAAGTGAGTTCTGCAACATTGATGAGAAACTACAATTACGTATTAATAAAAATATGCTACTCATTATCTGTACAAGAAAATATTTCTCAATGATTGATGTCAGATCAAACACCCTTTGCTCAGGGACCACCTCCTTAAGGGCTTCAACTCTGTGTCCCCAGGGACCTCTATACTTCCTATTCTCATTCTTGTTGTACCTTAATGTATCTGCCTGTATAATGTCTGTCTTTCCCAGTAGACTGTAAGCTCTACGAGGGTAAGGGCCATGTCTGTAGCCCCAGTGCCTATTGTGGAACCTGCTAGTTAAAAGGTACTCAATAAATATTTGTTGAATATAAATTTTAAAAGCTCTTTCATATAGAATTTTTCTATAAAATTATTTCATCATTTTCTATTGACTTTTTTCTCTGGCATTAAAAATGTTTGGAAATTAGATGGATCAGTGTGTCTCATTTTGTTAATTCAAATTTGGACACATTTTGTTCTTTTCTTTTTCTTGACATAGCTATTTATCACACTGCATGTGATAGTCCCCATTCCTGATTAAAACATGCTAACGGAGATCTTCTTGATCTTGGGGAATTGAGAGCTATATAATAACTGAACTGAATAGATTAAATAATAATTGAAGGTTGTTATTATTTGAAGATAGAACTAATTCCTAAGATATTAAATCTCAGTCTTCCTTTTTTTCTCATTGTCCTTTCTTTGTATCAATCTCCAGCAAACAACCTTTTTTACAATCAGTATATAAAATACAATACAGTAAATATAATTCACAGTAGCATAGAGCATATTTTTTGTTTTATGAGACAAGGAATGTGTGACGATGGAACGCTATTTCTACCAAGGGTAGGATAGTATTTTTACAAAAACCACTCAAGTCACATTGTTTTTATAGGATAAACTGGATAATAAGGACAGTAGTTGAAAGAGTAAAATTAAGGCGAGAAAAGGCAGATTCTCAAGACTGAAGTATGAATCAAGAAAATTTCCTTGTGGGCACAGAGAAAGTGACGGGGGTCCTACTTTAAAGGAAGGAACCATGAGAATGTCTTCAGGTACAGCCTCTGTTTTACTAAAGAATGAAACATTATCTAAGTAGCTGTTTTCTTTTAAACTACTGAACAGAGACAAAGCTGGAAGCTGCAGAGATTATGACACAAATCTGAGTTGTACGAATACACAATTAAATGGCATTATGTACAGGTAGGACAGGAGGTTGAAAGAAAAAGGAGATCTTGACAGTGCTGCTAAGCAGCTGCATTATATCAAGCAAGTCTTCACCTTTCTTAGACTATTTTCTTATAATATTTAATTTCTGAAGTTTCTTTTGGCTTGAAAATCTCCTAATTTTGATTTGGTGATTAGATGAGGCTTAGATGATAGGGTTATTTCTCAATTTGTGTGCTGCTAGGGTCTGAATGCTTGTCCCTCTAAAAGTCCTATCTTGAAATCTAATCCCCAATGTGCTAGTACTAAGACGTGAGTCCTTTGGTAGATTAGGTCATGAGGTTGTAGTCTTCATGATTAGAACCTTATGAAGAGGCCTGTGTGTCCCCCTTTCACCATGTGAGGATGCAGCAAGAAGTTACAATCTTTGAAGCAGAAGATGAGCCCTCATCAAACACTACATCTGCTGATGCCTTCATCTTGGACATCTTAGCCTCCAAAACTGTAATACAGTTGTTTTTTTTATAAATTACCCAGTCTTCATTATTTTGTTTTAGCAGCCCAAATGGACCAAGATATGCTCTAAAGGGAAGTCTTCAGATAAATTCAGAAGAATCCAAATGGCATGTTTATGCATAAGAAAAGTTCCAGGGCCCGGACAGAAAGGGAATCCATGATGGATAGTTCTTCAGTCATCAAGTGAAGTGCTCCTGGTAAAAGTACTTTTTTGGATCATGTACTTTAGTCAAACTCATGGTTCTTAAAACCATAATGGAGGTTTCACAGACTGCACTAATTTTACACTGGTTTTGAACTGCCTAACAACATGACAGCATTTAACATATACTAAATAAACTTTATATCTTCCCAAAGATCCTTCCATATGTATATGTACATATGTGTGTGTGTGTGTGTGCATGCACACACATGTATTTGAATGTCCAAGAAAGAAAAATCTTCAGACACAAAAGCCCAGAGGGAGCCTAGAGCAGGGAGTATAGCAGGAACTCACACAGTAGCTGCTCTAGGGCTTTAGTATAACAGAAATGGTTAGAGGCCTAGACCACTAGAGATAAGGCCTCATGTTGGGGGTGACAGGGGTGGTGGTGGGGGGATTGGGACCATCAGAGGGATACAACTTCAATGAAAAAGGGAACTAAAAATTTCATATCTAATTTTACTTCTTGCGCTTTAGGAGTCTTCTTAATGAAATCAGTTCCTAAGCTGACATGGTGAAAATTTGGGCCTACTTTTTCTTCTATTAGACACAGGTCTCTGTTCTATTATCTAAGTCCTTGATCCACTTTAAATTGTTTTGTGCAGGTTGAGAGATAGGGGTTTAATTTCATTTTGCTATATATGGATTTTTAGTTTTCCCAGCACCATTTGTTGAAGAGGCTATCTTTTCTCCAATGTATGTGCCAATCCCAAAAGACCAAAGGCCGAATGTTTGCTCTGATAAGTGGATGCTAATTCACAATAAGGTGGGGGGCGGTTAGGGAAGAATAGAAGTACTTTGGATTAGACAAAGGGGAATGAAGGGAAGGGAGAGGGAATGGGAATAGGAAAGATGGTAGAATGAATCGAACATTACTATCCTATGTGCATATATGATTACACAACCAATGTAATTCTATATCATGTACAACCAGAAGAATGAGAAGTTATACTCCATATAATATGTTAAAAGACATTCTAGTATCATGTATAACTAATTAGAACAAATTAGAAAAAAAAATTCCATACCTAAGAGCACAAAAATGCTTAATCTCTACTGTAGCTCTGAGGGCAAATAAACTTTTCTCTTGAGAAACCAAAACCTCAGACCTGTTCAAGTTCAATAACTGAATTTGTCTTAATCATATGGTAAGAAAAACCATAAGGTGAGAAATTATGATGAAAACCTGGTTCTAGGGGTAATAACTCAAGAGTGCAGATGCAAAACCACTCTGAAAGGACATTTCACCAATCCAGGCTACAAGGTATTTACTCAGAAAAATAAAACTCAGCTAAGATGAGCTCATAGCAAAACATTACAAGTGGTAAGGAAAGAAAATGGTCTCTCGTGAGGCAGAGCTTACAAACATAAGGAATATGGAAATTTTCAGCCAAGTACTTCAGATAACTAAACAACAATCTTAAAGCATAATATAAGTGGTTTAACATGATTTTAGTCCTAAAAGACTACATAGAAACCTTAAGAAAACAAGACACTATGAAAAAGAATAGGTAGATATAAACAAGTACAAATACATCTTCCAAAAAGGAAAATAATTGCTGAAATGAGAAATCAAATGGATTATACAGCAGATTAGACACAGCTACAGAGACCTTCAAGTGAACTGGATGATAGATTTGAGGAAACTACTCAAAATATAGCACAGAAAAATGTGAACATTTATATTCCCTATAAAGACTTTATGAGCTGTTTTAACCTTAGAATATCTTTCAGAAGATGAGGCAGTAAAATTGAATATCTGAGCTTTTCTGTAGAAAAATGATACCAGGATAATACCATACATTTTGGTAGCCACTAGACATGGGTTTGCTATTAAGCACTTAAAATGTGGCTGACTGAGGAACTGAGTTTTACTTTATTTTTTAGTGTTGGGATCTGACTCCAGGATCTCATACTTGCAAAGTATGTGGTCTACCCTTGAGCTGCACTCATTTTAAGTATTTCCTTTAATTACTTTAAATTAAAAATGTTATATTTGATTTAGTTATTGGAAAAAAATTAGAATAACTTGGGAGGTAAATCTGTGTATGATAGATAAAAATTTTTGATGAAAATTTAGTGTATGAATTGAGATAACTGTGAGTATAAAATATATACCAGATTTCAACAGACTCAGTATGAAAATATGTAAGTTATTAATTTTTAAAATAATTGGGCATATGCTAAAATAAAACTTTAGATATTAAATAAGATAAATTAATGATTAATTCCCCATTAAGAAACCAGCTATTAGGAAAGTTAAAATTACACATATGACCCACATATTTCCATTGGCCAGCACTTGTACTAGAACATAAATTTAACATTTGAGTTTTGAGATCATCCTTCACATCGAAAAATCTAAAATGCTGGAGATTGGAGAGAGGGAAGTGGGGAATTTAAAAATTTATTTAAAGATAGCTCTTAGTTATAGGAAGCTATAGAATCAGAGTCATCTCTTTAACTTACTGCCATTAAATATGATGCTATTCCAGGGCTGTGACTGTAAGTCTGTGATTTCTAGTTCCTTAAGTTTCAGATAAAATTGTAGTGTTTAGAAAATTGTAGGTGTAGAAAAGTTGTTTCCACAATTATTGAAGTAACTATGCATCTGGAAGGTATAAACATAAGTAAGCATGCACATAAACACACACAAATGTATTTTTGACCAGCTAAATTTCTCTTTGGTTTTATGTATTTCAAATAGTCTAGAGTTTTAAATGTACAAGAAAAATTTGGGATTCTATTTTAGGTGGTTCTCATCCTTTGTGCAATCTTGCTAAAAGATCATTTGGGAATTTTGCCAAAAGTTTTAACTTTGATTTGGGAGGTCTGCATTGGAAACGAGAATTGTGCATTTAAAAAAGCTTCCTAGAGATTTCATATATGTGTGCGTTTATCTGTATCTATTTATCTAATGTATCTAATCATCTAATTTTTATTGTAATCTTTTGTTAGTTCATTCAGTATATTTACCCACAACATTTTATAACATGAATTCTGAACCAAGTGCAGTGTAGACAACTGATTCACTAGGAATTCTGGCAATTAAAAAATGATACATCCTTGATTTTAACTGTAGTACTATTCAAAGATGTCAAAATGTAAAAAATACATTTTGACATACACATAAATGTCTTTGATGAAATATGGCACCAGTGTTATCCAGGTTTCACTTTGAGACCCACATTTAAGACTACTGATGGATATTGTGCCCTGGATGCCACTTCATCCCATACCTGAATTCATCATGCCTCCTGTAGCCATCCATTGCTTTCTTCTGAATTTTATATCTGGGTAAGCAACACAATCTCCAGGTGATTCCAATTCCAGGAATCACCAATGCAGTAACTCAGTTCACATGAATCTTCGAGGATAGCCTCTGTAACTTGTTGCTGGTGTGTGATCTTTACAGCTGCCATTCAAGGGTTTGATACGTCACTGTTGATATTTTCTTTTAGGTTTAAATTACTTTAACATGCTAAGGATACCAGCCAGCCCTACACTGTGCCCTCAAGAACTACTCTGTTTCTACTCAGAAATGAGCTACTCACAGTTTTTTTTGTTTTTGTTTTTGGCACTGGGGATTGAATTCAGAGAAACTGGACCACTGAGCCACATCCCCAGCCCTATTTTGTGTTTTATGTAGAGACAGGGTCTCACTGAGTTGCTTAGTTGCTTCTGAGGTTGGCTTTGAACTCGTGATTCTCCTGTCTCAGCCTCCCAAAGTGCTGGGATTACAGGTGTGCTCCACTACGCCCGGCCTACTCACAGTTCTTTACCTTAATTTTGGCTCCTCATTTAAGGTAAAATATCCCCAGCTTGTGCTTCAGTATTTGAATATTACTCAATTACATCTTTAACTAAACCATCACTTTTATTCTTTTAGGAAGGAAATCTATCCTGGTGTGACAAAATGATCTAGAGACTTTTTTTTTAATATTCTGGAAAAGAACCCCATTTGTTTGTGTATACTAAAATTGGGTGTAACCATGACCTAGCACACCACTAAATGCTCTAAGGGTACTGCCTTGTATTTTCATCATTTAATTAAAATAAATACATTACTAAGTGTACCTCACCCACCTTTTAAGCATTTTTTTCCCATACAACACATTTAAGTCTGCAAATGGTTTACTTTGGTGTCTCAATAGACTTAAGACTTAAATGGAAACTAACGAAAAACATTTCAACAACATTTTCTACAAAAAAACACTTTATTCAAAAATAGGATCTTTTCCAAAAAGAGAAAACTTTTATATACAGTTACTTAGTTTAGAAATAGTCAAAAAACAATAGAATAAATCCAGATTTAGAAATTATGATTTGTAACATATACAATACTGGTGCTGAATAACAGTTTAAATGTATGAATTCTTTTTGTCCCGTCACATTTCAATAATTCACATTTGTTTTACCAGTGATTGGGACTAAAGGAAGGTCTTGTCTGAATTCTTTCCTCTTATCTGCTACCCTTCCTGGGCAGATACAAAAACGGCAGCATCTAGGAGTGTGCTTCTATCTCTTTGTGTGCCTGTGTATCAAAAACTATACCTCCTCCATTTTTATTTTTATTTTCTTTGAAATGTATTTGTAAGTGGCTACAGAGCCTGGTCATATTTTTAAATTTTTAATTTTAAAAATGGAAGCTCTCTAAGGGAAAGGTGCATGCACACGACTCAGCGCTTAATGCTGTTAATCAACATTCGACATGATTATGCTCTTCAAGTCAGTACTCTGCACAGCTATACACCAATCTGAGATAGACTTAAACCAGGAGAAATGGCTTGTCAAACTTAAGTACTATTAGCTACTATATTTGAGAGGCTACCTTGATTTCATAATCTGAAATTTTTACACCACAGCCACTATTCTCAAACTGGTAGACTCTAGCCATCTTCTTGTAGCATTATTATTTTTTCCCCCAGAGATTTTGAAAGAAGTTTAGTATTTTTTAATCTTAAAAAGTTGAGTTGTATGTAAAATCAGAATAATTTTAAAGACAAAACATATGACTTCAAAGAAATACAAACTGACATTTTGGATTATGCCCTCATACCTTAAATCTAGAAGGAGTATTTTAGTAGCAACACTGGTGAAATAATGTCCTTAGGAGATCCTGATTTCTGGAAGTGTAGCCAGGTCCTTACTGACAGTGAATAGTAATAAAATTCAAGGCCTTAGTGCATTCTCTTGAGTTCCAGTTTCAGAAATAATATAACTCTTTGCTTACAGTAGCTCTGTCTGTACTGATCAGTTAGAAAGTAGAGAAAATAATTCTGGACTGATTTTTATTTTACATTGTTAAAAATTAGAGGAATGCTGCAAAGAAGGTTAGTGACTTACAACTAAAAATATGCAACATATGTCATAAAAAATAGTGGAACTTATGAAGCCAAAGGAGTAGAACTTGACGCACTGAAAATAATGGGAACGGTAATTGTGGGTGGTTTTATCCTTCTTTCAGACACATATTAAATTATATCATCCCTGGTCTTTACTGCCCTTTTGAATAGGTAATTATATGGTACCTTTCTGAGTCATTAATTACATTATTTCCCCTAGGATTCCCAAACCACTAGGGATTCTTTCTTGATCTCAAAGAGATCTTTTCAGTAATGCCATGGGGACAAACCCCAACTGCCTGCCAACAACTACTCATTGAATAGAAAGTGAATGGTCATTCTTTGTATAAATAACACCTATAATGAACAAAATGAAGTTGCCAATGAAATTAAATGAAGCAAATTTATAAAGCTTTTTTTAAACAATGGGTCAACTTCATAAGGAAAACATTATGTATAAATCAAGTTGTCATCCAACACATTTAATAATTAAATATAGTTAAATATAACATTGGATCAAAAATGATCCTAGATCATTTCAGGACTAATCCCATTAATCCCACAATTTAATGAGACCATCCCAACCACATGTAATGACCTTAGACGTTTCATGAGGATGCCACACTGCACCTATACACACTTTATCATGTGCTTTAAACCGGCTATAGAGTTTTGTGGTCTTCCAGTCCCAAATGTTTAATTTTCCATTTCCATCTCCTGAGATCACATAGCTGCAATAGGAAGAAAAATTCAAAATCATTGTTTTTCAAATACTTCCAGTTGGTAAAGTGGGTGAAGAACAGAGGGAGATCTCATTTTTTTACTTTAACATAAAAAAAATCAAGGTAAATAGACAAAACTCAGAATACTAAGGCAGAACATGAAGCAGTCTATAATTTGAACTTCTACAAAAATACCTCCCTATTGAGCTACCAATCAAAGAGTAGAAAATTATTTTTAACTGGGAACACTGGGAATCCCAGGGGCCATAATAAACTAAACATAACAGTCTCTGGACAGTCAGAATAGTGCAGAAGAACCGATTTCACATGTAGTCAGTGAACATATTAGACACATTGTAGCACAGGGAACTTTACTAACTTCATAATTACTTTCTGTCTTCAATATCCTTTGAATAAATCTAAAATTGAGTCAGAGGTAGGAATCTAAGGCACAATTATAGGGATTTCTGAATTATCTCTACCTATATATTTTAAGGAAGAATGGGGAAAGGAATGTGGAATTTCACTCTTAACAAGACTGTAGGCTTCATGAATCAAGTGTGATCTAGAAATACTCAAAAGCTGGATTTCAGTTTTTAGCACAGATAAGCTGTAGTAAAGTTGTTCCCTTCAACATTATAATATAGAATTAATTCTTCTGGTGTTCAATAATCAGAGCAATACAGTAATTGTAACACTCCTTGCCTTGTTTAAAAAAGCAAAAAGAAAATAAGGCATTGTTGATATAGACAGGGATTTATAGGTGATTAAAGGACACAGGCCTAAGTAATATAAGGATATATACTATAGTAAAACCTAAATAAAAGCAAAATATAATTTTTATAACTTGTTATTGCCTTTTTATCTGGCATTTTGATAGATTACAGTCCTCTTACAATTAAATATGTGAAAGTGATTTCTGAAGTATTGTTATTTGTACAACGACAGTTTACACATCATATATCTAAACATAAGAACAGATCAGAAGATTTAAATTTACCTCATGTCTGGTGAAAAGTCCACTTGACAAGCATAGCCTGCTACCATATGTCCCTTAAAAATTTTTTTCTTATTTAATCTGAATCTGTTCTGTGCTCCAAAAATTAAGATTTGGTTGTCCATTGATTGGCATGCTAGCCATTTCCCTGTAAAGTCAACAAATTAGACATTTTAGAGAAAGACTAAAAAATAAAAATAAAAAACTTAAAATATGTTTGCTGTCATTATTATTTTTTTCTTCCCAAGTACTTTATTATACTAGAAAAAACCAAAGCATGCCATGTGACAAATATGTCACTGGCAAGAGTTATTTATACATTAAATAATGAATTCTGCTCCTATGATCCTACTATCATTGAGTACTCTTCAAATAAAAGGAAATACAGAAATTCCAAGCTTAGTTTTAACAGAATTAAATTAAAATTATAAAGTGAAATTAATTTGTAGTTGATACAGATAACAGAACCAAGGGAAAAAGTAACCTGTTTCTGATAAGTATGATACAAAGAAAGATTACTCTGGTAAGAAAATCTCTAATTATCAAATAAAATAGCTCCAAAAAAATGATTAACAAAATAACAGTAATTATTTTTAGTTAAAAGTTCTTTTCTGTACCCAGGATTTACTGAAGTCCTTAAACCCTAAACTACAAACATTTACTTGTGTGTTATACGTTTGTAAACATTACTAAGAAAAGTCTTAACACTGGGCAAGATGGGCACAAACATGATCAGAAAAGTACATAATACTATTAATTACCAAAGTAGGATCCAGTTAAGGTTGTTGTTCTCAGAAGAATGATAGGGCACTTAATAACTATTTTCACTGTCTGTGGCAGATGTCCCAATGGAGGAATAGACTCTTCTTTGTCTCTCTGACCTTGTTCTATACTTATCATAGCTATGTGAGTTAACAGTGGCTTCAAAGATGATGTTCCCCAAACCTCAGATCCTCTACTTTAATATCCTCGTGTACAGCTATAATCATATCAATATATTTTCAGTATGTCTACAGCACAAATTATATTGCACTTGAAAGACAATGGATTATTGAGTAGGAAACAGTACTAAATAATTGATCTTTTTAAAATTTTTACTTGAGAAAATCCTAATAAATTGTTAAAATGTTCTCATTAGAGAAACTCAGACCAAAATTCTCTATCTCCTTGAAAGCAAAGAGCTTATTAAATGATTTATTGAACCTAATTTTATTGGGAGATTAAAACAACAAAACCCTAGTCAGATAGAATTCTCAGATGCTCAGTGTTACCTGAAAACTGTTTATTTTTTCAAAACAAGAGAGTGGGTGAGGTGACTCACATATGAAAATCAGTAATTACTTCAAATATTGAAAAGATTTCCTTATATGACACTGAGACAAACTTCCCCTAGGAGGGAATGGCCAAAGTTCCTTACGAACACAACAATTACACTGTCCCCCATTTTAGGAGCTCATTTAAGATCATATTCTATGTATGAACTTACCATTTGGAGACAAAGTCACTGCAGGCATTGAGTGCATACTAGGTTCTGCTATATACTTGAAATCCACAGGGATATCCCTACAATTTTAAAATAGCATATCAGAACAAGCAATTAAGACAATAAAACCCTGAAATGAAGGTATAGTATTAAAGTAAAAGCAAACTCCTGAAATGATATATTTATTAAACATTTCATTAAACTTCCTGGAGGAGGGAAAATCACAAAATGACACTGTTTTTCTTATTAAAGCTTTTATTTTATAAATGACTTTCCATGAAAAAAAGTAATTGATTTTCAAACTCTTGAGAATTCAACTTTGACCTTAATATTTTTTTAAAAAATGTTAATAGATCTTTAATAACTCATCTTAAAATGTACTATGGTAGGTCAAAATGTCTGAGCAAGCCTACAGGGAATGTTCTTTTACCTGAGCAATGCAAGCAGATAGCAGGCATAGCTGTAGGGATCTGTGTGCTGGTCTACTCCATCCGGAAATAATGACCAAGGCTAGGGAGATTAAGTGCTAGGTACCTAGACTATTTTCAAAATATATGTAAGAGCATTTCAAAAGGATATGGTATAGGAAAAAAAGCATTAAAAACAAAACCAAAAATCCCATGTGAGTGATACAAAGGATAAAACAAAACCAACAAATATGCAAAACTAGTCACTAAATTTAGAACCATCAAGAGTTCTAACCTTTTCATTTTTAATATTCTTCATAAAAAATTATTTCATAATTCTAAAAGGAATTTTGATCCTGTTGCTTCTCATCATAATAAAAATGTTTTTTTACAGAGTAATGTCTGGGAAATATAATCTGATGAATAACACAATATGAAACAGCAATTTCAAGCTAAGATTCAAGTTCTAATACTTTGTTTAATTAGAAAATAATAATGATAACAACAACAATATGATGATACTTTGTTTCATGTAAGAATTTTCTCTATCCATTTATACAACCATCTGAAAGAAGGAACAAATGATTAGAGAAAACTTCTCTTTAGGTCTTAGAGGAAAAAAATCCAGGCATAACCAGAGGAATAACATTGTCAGATCACTAGCCCTCATACCTCTAAAGCAGCATGAGATCTGACATATATTAAAAAAAAGTCTTGGTCAAAAAAAGATTTGTGTTTTTTCCCTCCTGATATTTATTATTAGTTGCTAAAAATTTTATGATATGGATTGAAACATAAGGGCATTTTCTAAATTAAATTCACCATATTTTAGGTTCATATTAATCAATGTTTTACTATACATAAACAAAAACTCCAATGGACCTTTATTTTAAGGAATGTTTGTACAACACAGTCTAGAACAACAATTGAATCTGAACTCCTCTTGGACTTCATCACTTCTAGTAATAATGCCTGCTAGGCATAGTTAAATTTAATAAACACAACACTTTTCTAATTAGATAACTGCAATGCAGTATAATAAGCTAGTAACTCATCTTCAAATAATCTTCCATTTGCAAATGTATTCATAAAAAAACTAAGAAGTCTATGAAATTTTAAAAATAAAAGATAAACAGTAGTGTTTATCAACATCTGTAAAATTTCCTTTTAAAAATATTTTACCAGAATAAATACCTTTGGGAGAAAACATGAAAATGACATTTCATGCAATTAGCCAGTTAAAATTACACAGTTGTTGAATATAACTTCCAATTCTCCTTCAGAACTACCTAATAGTGTTAGTTTGGATTGTACTATTTAAGAAAGCCAAGGTTACTTTGGTTTGTTTTCTTGTCTGATTATGCTACTCTAAGCAGGAAGAAGGAAGATAAACTTGGTGAGCACCACTTGTCTAAAGACCCTAGTGCTGTTAATTTTCCTGTAGGTCAGCTCTCACTTTGAGGAGATGAGGGCCTCCCTTCTATGCAAGCTGCCAGTATCACTAGTATTTACTTTTTTTTTAATTGGTACTGGGGATTGAACTCAGGGGCACTCGACCACTGAGCCACATCCCCAGCCCTATTTTGTGTTTTATGTAGAGACAGGGTCTCACTGAGTTGCTTAGCACCTCGCCATTGCTGAGGCTGGCTTTGAACTCGCCATTCTCCTGTCTCAGCCTCCCTAAGTGCTGGGATTACAGGCTTGAGCCACTGCGCCCGGCTTAGTATTTACTTTTGATGGTGGCTGTAAGACTTCTGGGGATCCTGAGCTTTCTATTTTCCTTTCTAACAAGACAGATCCTCACATTTCTTGCTTTCTCACTAATCAAACCAGACACGGCTTACATTCTCTGACAATTCCTTCATTCATCTAATTGTTCGGTCACATAATTAAGAACTCAGAAGAGTTTTGGAATATAACCAAGAACTCAAGTTTTGGAATCGGTTTGACCCAAGTTTGAATTCTGGCCCTTCCTGTCCTATATAACCTTGGGCAAATCAATTAACCTGTTTCAGTTTCCTTTATACAAAATGGGAATAAAAAATGTTATCTATTTCATAAGATTGTGCATTAAATCGGAGTTTAGGTAAAATACTTAGCATAGTGATTGGCATATAAAAAGGGTTCCATAAACCTAACATCACTAATGATTACGATGACAATGACTTCTACATTAAGTAAGAGTTAATTGGAAATTTATCATGACTTTTTAACAGTATTTCTTAAGATCTGAGAGGGGGGATAAGAAAACTAACATTTAAATATTTACCAATTTCTTTCACACCACTCTACATTTTAAAAGGGAGCTGAAATGTCATCTGAAGGTAGAAACATCTAAATGTTTAAGTATAAACAAACTGTTAACATATATAAAATAAAACATGTATGTTTAAGAAAGAGTACTGTGCCAATGATTTAAGATGACTTATATAAAACTTGGTGTTCAAATGGCATGTTCGATCCCACCTTAAGCTTTAATGAGTTACTGTCCTCATGGTTTTCAGAGATTGAAATACTAATTGCTTTTGTGCTAATTGTTTACAAAAAAGTAATGCTTTGCTGTCTTATTTATTGTTGTCATTGTATGATCCCTGCCCTATATATGCCTTTTCCAGTCACCCCTCAACTGCTACCATGGACCTCTGAACTGCCCTCATGTTGAATACCCTAAGTGTCCGTGCCCCATCTGATAGAGAACAAGGACTCTGGGTTGCTTTCCTCAGCTTTGCAGCTTGGAGATGTCATTGCCCGTTTTTCCATAGAAGTGGAATGCAGGAATTGACAGTGGTCTATTTTGTGTTGTGAATATAGCTCTTGCTATTCTGCCACTGAGACTTATTTTTAAAATAAGTCTCTTCCTGATCTCTCCTTTCTGATTTTCCTCCATCTTCTCCTCCCTAATCTTCCCCTCCCCTACCTAATCTTTCCAAACAGGATTCCTTTTGGATCACCTCTTTAATCTCCTGTTCCCCCAATGGGCAGAATCACAGCCTCTGGGACAAGTTCCCTGTGTTTCTCCTTTGCTAGCAAAGCAATAAAACTTCTTTTCCTTTTTCTCAAGAAAACAAAACAAAACAAAAAACTTGGTGTCCATATCAGATTCTCTATAAGAAACATCATTTGTAGAGTAAGAAAGATCTTAGTTATGAGGCAGTCTTAAACCATAGACCTTAAGAGTGATGCTCTATGTGACTACAAAGTACAATTGACTCCACTAGTTGGGAATAACTTAGAGGAGTGTGGTAGTGGTGGGGAGCGGGGAGAAACTGCAGTTAAATTATGTTAATTCTTCAATTATCCAAATTGTCCTGTCAATGATTAGGGCCTGCTCAGCTCTCCAAAGAGATGCAGTCTGAGGAGGAAATCATGGCTACAGTTCAAGATTTGCCACTTTCTTAAAGTATAACAACTTCTGGGGATAGAAAGATGTACTTTCTAGTCCTTGAAAGGCTGTAATCACAGTTGAGTTATGTTTCATAAATGGCTACAAAAACAAGCTGGGTTCCATCTACACATTCATTTTAACCAAAAGATTATCATGTATTTCTTTACAACTAAATTATAAAACATGATCTATGACATTCAATGAAACTAGCTTTAGTATTTTTGGACTTTAGAAAAATGATTTGTTTTCTAGAAAAGCAAAATTAACCAATATATTCTGATTATAATTAAAACATTTGTACAAGGATGATGGGGCAACTTTCAATATTGAATAATCATAAAATAGACATTTAAAGAACTGAGAAATAGTATTTTCTTTGGGTTTATTCTGAGGCAAAGATCTCTACATAACCAGTATAGCCTATATATTTGTGGCCTCTACAAAGATAAATAAAATAACTAATAAAGAATGTAAGATAGCACAGTTTAAAGTCTATCATCACCATATGACAAGCACTTAAGATAAACATTCTTTGGATATTTATTACAGTTGAGTATTCTTTTGAAAGATTATCCAAAAACTGTGAAGGCAAACTATTTAGAGTTTATTTCTGAATTGTGGATACTTAAATAGTGAAAAGACTGATTGGCAAACCAGGATCACAGCTGTGAAAATATTTAAATGACTGCATATTATCAGGCTTTGTCTTTGGTTACACATTTTAAAGTTGCTTGTTTTATATAAAATAGTAGATTTTCTTTTTTTTTTTTTTTTTCTCTGGTACTGGGGATTGAAACTAGGGCCTTGTGTGTGTTGTTAGGTAAGCACTGAGTTTCATCCCCAGCCAGACTTATTTAAATTTTATTTTGAGACCAGGTCTCACTGAATCACCCAGGCTGGCCTGAAACTTGTGGTCCTTCTGCCTCAGCTTCCCAAGGAGCTGGGATTATAGGCGTATGCCAATGTGCCTGGTCAAAGCAGTAGATTTTCTACTGATGGAAACTTACCATTCCCAAACTCTTAGGCTCTTGTCATCAGATGTGCTCACAAATCTCCTATTCTCATCAACAAAAACAATGGTGTTGACAGCTCCCAAATGCCGATCATATTCCTGCACAATTTCTCCACTTCGAATGTCCCACTGTATAGCAAACAAGAGCAAAGGTAAAGACAGATATATAATTTTGGAAAGGAGAAAGGAAAAAGATCTCTAACATATTTTTATAAGTTGCCTGTTTTCTACTAATAGATACTAACAGCATTAGTAGTCCTTACAAGTAGCAAACATTAAATGCGTTAACATTCTGTACTCCATTCCCTGATACAACATAAAGCTCAGAAAGCTTAATAAAAATACTGAAGGAAAAGACTTACTTGCACTATCTTTTTATCGGACATCCCGGCCACAAAGAGATTTTGCTTATCTTCATCAGGATTGAATTTGACACAATAGGGTACTTTTCGATTTGTAAATCTTGATATACACTGTCCTACAACCAAAGACTCAAATTAAATAAAAAATAAATTTGACCACTTAAGGATGATAATGGCATTAAGATCTAATGGTCATTTGCATAATAAATTTTGAGGAAAGGCACCTTGCTTATTCTTTGTTATAAACTATATTGTTTCTTTTCAGTTTCTAGTCCTGGGGATTGAACCCAGGGTCTCATGCATGCTAGGCAAGTGTTCTTCCACTAAGCTATATTCCTAGAACCTTCCCATGGATTTTTTTTTAAATTTTTTTTTTAGTTGTAGATGGACACAGTATTTTTATTTTATTTACTTATTTTTTTATGTGGTGCTGAGGATCAAACCCAGTGCCTCACGCATGCGAGGCAAGCGCTCTACCACTGAGCTACAATCCCAGCCCCTCCATGGATTTTTAATAATTAAAAATAATTTTTCAAAAAAGTACGTCTGTGCCATCAATTGTTGAATAGATGAATTATAATTTCATTTGTATAATGAAATATTTTGAGCAATAAAAAAGAATAAAAATAATTGGCAGAAGCCTCATGGGTGAATCTCAGAGACTACATTGTGTGAAAGAAGATAGCTACACAGAGAAATTATGGTATTATTTCATCTATAAGAAATTCAAGAACAGGCCAAATGAATCTGTGATGACAGAGTGCTTACTGTGGTTAATGGGAATAGGTAGATTAAAAAGGGCATTAGAAACTCATTGAATGCTGGAAACGTTCTATATCTTGACTTTTGAGGTAGTTGAAACAAGTTCATAGATACAGTTACCAAAAAGAAAAATGAAAATCACTGAACATTTATGCATTTCATATACCTCATGTATATTATTCTTTGACTTTTAAAAAAGCCAATAGAGTGGGGAGCTCTCAATCCTGGCTACACAGTAGAATCACCTAGTCCACAGCCTGGAACAATCATATAAGGACCTCTGAAGGTTGTACCCAGGCATCAATAATTTTAAAACTCTTCAGATGACTACAACGTACAGCCAGAATTGAGAATCACTGCTAATGAGGGGAAGAACATGGACTTTGGCATCAGAGACCTTGGTTTGAACCCAACTGTGTCACTTACTTGCTGTGTAACCCTAGAAAGTTATCTTTAAGTCTCAGCTTCTCATCTATAATGTAATACTAGTACATACCTCACAGAGATTTATTAAGATTACATGACATACTGCATATTAATGCTTAGTGTAGTTTTTAAACATTAGGTATTATCAATAATTTTAACACTTAGTAAGATAAAAGATGATTTTCTAATAGTATAAAATTATACCGGCCACAAAATACTGATGCAATTAATATGGCTCCAAATATGTAAAACCAACTGGCCAACAGGAATTTAGACCTACATTTTAATCAGTTTGAGTAATTAAATTTAATTCTGCTCATATACATTTATTGAGCTTCTTTATATGTAATGCACCATGCTAGGTAACATAGGAGGACAAAAAGATCAATTAGATGGTCTAGGGAATTTGCTTGTCCATCAATGTTTGCTTTGTAAATTATATGTGGTAGGAACAAAGTTTCACAGTGAATAGCTGCTAATATAGTTGAGTTTCCACTCAAACATACTTTGTGATATTAGCTGATAGTCAATTGTGGGACAATCAGCAGTGAGAGGAGGTTCCATTTTGTCAGAGTCAATTCATACTGTTTCACATAAATGCTAACTTAGAAGATAAAGATGTCCTAGTATTAGTGCATTCTTACCTGTTTCAGTATCCCAGAGTTTAAGGTATCTGTCATAAGCTGCGCTAAGGAATTGTGTTCCTGCAGTATTGAAGCAGATGTCCCTAACAGCTTTACTGTGACCTAAATGCAGAGGCAACAGAAATGGCAGTGAGATCAAGATTTGTATCTTCAGAAACAGCATTAAACAGTGGTTCTCAAGGAAAGAAGTGAGTCAAGATCATTGAGCCCATCTTCTAATGTACTGACTTAAAATCCAATATGGGTGTGCTATGAAGAGTGGGAATTTTTCTCCCTTCCAGATGCTCCTCAGGTGATTCTGATGCATAATGTTTTGGTAAGAACCAACAGAAAAGGTCTAAGTTCTTTTTTCTTTTTTTAATTTGTCATGGCAATATCTTAATATGCAGTACAGACAACTGATGACTAGCCAAAAATTTAAAGAAACAATTGACTGATTATTGCCAATGAAAATAAATGATGATGAAATTTGGGCATTCACTATCAGATTACTCACTAGGCTGGAAGAGAAAATAAAATGACTTAAACCTAAAGTTTAGAAAACTGTAGCCCTTGTTTGATAACTGTATGTTTGGATAATGATGATCATATTACCAAATTTTATAGAAAATGATTTAGAATCTCACAGAAGAATGAGCAGTTTAAATATGATATAGCTCTTATTTTAAGATAGAATAAATTAATCTTAAGATGCTGATTATGCATTAGTTGGAAATCAATCTTGCCAGGCTAATCAATTCTTTTGAAAGTTAACAAACAAAAAGTGACTAAACAAAAGCAGAAACTTTCCTATTTCTCACCACACCTACCATGACCAAGACATGTACAGTTGGACAAAATACGTATGGCACAAATTGTCAACCACATGTAGCATCCCTGAGCCTGAATACCACTGAGTTATAATCAGGTGATATGCACCATAGCAATTAGGAATTCTTTTCTACACCAGAAGTCCCAGTCAGAGCTGTTGTGATCTTCCTACACAGGAGAATTTCAGTTTTCTACTGAAAAATGGTCTGCCAGTACTGGGGAGGCAAATGGAGACCAAACCCACTGTATCTGACAGAGACATTTTGTTCCCTTGACACAGCTAATAGCTTTTCCATAAAGTCTTCCTTTAGGCTGCATGGTACCTTGGATGGTATTTATTTGCAGAGTTCCTAAAATCTTAACAAAGCACAGCAGAACAGACTCCCACTTTGATCTAAAAACAGAGCCACCACGACTTACACAGAGTTTCAATGTGGTTTTGTTAAATTTGGAAAGAGTAATGAGCTTTCACATGAAATGACAAAGACAATAAACCTTTCTCTACCAGGAAGGCTAGTCTGTCACACAGCTGTCCTCCCTTTGGTCCTCTTTTCTTCAAGTTCTCTCAATCTTGTCCTTTTTATGCCTCAGCTGCCAATTCCCAACTTCTCTTCCAAGTTCGACATCTGGCTGTTGCTCACTGGGTATTTTCACTTTGACATCCCAAAGGCAGCTCAGATTCAATGAGTCTAAACCCTCATCATTCCCTACTCTGGTGAATAGCACCATCATTCTTCCAGCCACCTGGGACTCACCCGAGATTCCTGCCTCTCATTTATTATATCCTGTTACCAGATTCCATTGATTTCAATATTTAATAGGTCCTTTATTCTCTCTGTTGCTTTGGTTCAGACTCTCACCATTTCTGAGCTAGACTAATAAAATAACTAATTAATTTCCTTTCTTCTAGGTTTTCTCTAATCAAAGCATCCTCCAGATTGCTATGTGATTTTTTGCAAACTTCCAATCATGCTACTATTTCCCTACAATAGCTGTTTAATGGCTAATGCCCTTATGATAGAGTCTAACCTCTATTAATGGCACACAGTCCTTTGTATTCTAGTTCCCCTTTGATTACTTTTCTGTGTGCTTTTGTCTCTCACTTACACCCTGGGAAATCTGCTACATATGCAGTTCCCCTAAAGCAGTGTGCTTTCTCATACCACATTTGCTTCTGCTACTCTTGCTTCCCAGTTCTCTTTGTCTACCTGGAGAAACTTGCTCCTTCTAACAGGCTCAGTTCAAGTCTATGAGCACTTTCCTGTACATCACTGTAGTAAAATTACTGTTGTTGATGTTATCTCATTTTAAAAACTCTTCCCCCAAACAGAAGTATAGCCAGGGAAAAAAAGGAGTATTACCAATAAATGTTCTCAGACAACGCCGGTCACCATAAACCTCCCATAGCTGGAGAAAAAGCACAATACATGGACATATTAGTTTTTTGTTTTTGTTTTTGTTTTTTTGGTGCTGGGAACTGGACTCAGGGTCTCATATATGCTAAGCACGTGCTGTGCCACTGAACTACACCCCAGCCCTGGAGATATTAAATTTAATAAAAATTTTTCATCAATAATGTCACATGCCAGCTATGTATGTGCATACTGTGTGTGTAAGGGGATTTAATTATTAAATTTTATTTAGCACCACCAGTTTCTGTTATATACTTGGAGCACACACACATATATACACATACCCATTCTTTTATAACTAGAGTTTTAAAAATCTTTTTATTAAAAGTGATGTAAAACACCTGCATCAAAATATCAAGATACCTTGACTATAGAAGGAGTTAGTTCAGATGATTTTATTTCTTATTGCTCTTTTCTATACTTTAGTTATTTTCTATGATAAAATAACTACTTTTGTAATACTACAAACTACTTTATTACAACTGCCATGCATATAACATTTTGATACTGAAAAGCTTTTTAAAAATACTTTTCTGAAGTATAATAGAAGCAGTGGGAAAATAATGACCTAGACTAAAATAACAGTCTCATAATTCTCATCATATCCAAAGTGCATGAATACAAAAGCTTCAAAGCTAGCTTTATTCTCACCTGCCTCAAATCTAATACTTGATAATATTGCTGGTGCTCTAAAATAGAAAACATTTCCTGGCCACCCAGTGCCAGTAGGAGAAAGTCTCAGTTCCTGTAGCATGCCAGGAGAGGATTTCTGGGACCTGGTCCCTTGCCTGTGACTATAATCATTCTTTGTCTCTTAGATTTTATGCTTGGCCAACCACAAAACTTGTAGTTTTTGGCACACACCATGCTGTTTCAGTCTATTTGCTTTTCTCAAACATACTCTATTCTTTCCCTTTAACTTAACATTCCTACTGACATGCTTCCTTTTCGAAGCCAGAATACTTGCATCTTGTGCCTGCCTCTATAATGATCATTTACCTCATGATCACTCTATGGGCAGAGACAGTGCCTTAACATTTTTTTTATCCTCACCTCCTTCACATAATTGCTACCTAATGAGTGTTTATATAAGTGAACCTAATTAAATTCTGTACTTTTTTTAGTTGGTCAAAGAGAAGATCCTAATCTCAATTTACATGGTTTGTATAAAGTAAAGGTGGGAGAAGTAAGGGTTTTTACTACAACTGACTCAATTAGTGACAAATTGAGACAAATTGTCGCTATTAGAGACAAATGCCTAAATGGTTGCTCTCACTGAAAGAAGCTGCCTTTATATATGGTTAATATTCATGAATTATTAAGAAGGAGAAAAGCTTTAACGATTCAACTTTCTAAGCCACAGAGCACTACAGGGTTGGTATTTATTGAACCATTGTAAAGATATAGACACAGCGAAGACCAAAAAAACACAAAAACTATCATTCTAGATTTAAGATTTATTTCAAGGCTTTCCTCAAATCTAAGTTGACACGAAACTTTAGATATGATGATAACTGTGAGCCTATTGTTTTAGTCTACATCATTATTTTCGTATGGCTTCTATAATATCTTTCACTTCAGAAAAGTCCAAAAATAAAGGCTTTTGGTATCAAAATACTATACATGTGACAACTAAGTTTTCTGTACCACACATTATATAGTTGAGCACAAGGTAAAGGTGGAGCTTCCTAAGACTACAGTGTGAGAAGACGCTGGGAGCATTTCTGCTACTTGTTGCTAAGAATATTCAGAAGAAAAAGGATAAATTACACAGTTTATTCTGAAAATGGGGTTTATATAATGTGTGTTCTCTACCTGATACGGTTCTGAGGAAAAAATGAACACTTACATATTTAAAACCTCTATAAAAATGCATTATTAGTGATTAAATATTTATATGTCCAACGCCAAACTCATTGGATTACATTCTAATCAGTTTTCTAAGCTTTAAAAAAAACCTAGCCAACTGGACCACATGGCTATTATTCGAATCTACAAGTTTGGAAGCAGTTCATAAATAGCTGCATTTACAAGACCTAAGAGAAAATAATTAGCCTCTAATTGCCTAATACACCCAAATTTATTTACAATTAACCAAATTTAACCAGTGACAAAGCTGCCACTGTTATTGAAAACTCACCTTAATTTTACAATCCATGGAACAAGACAGCAATAAATGGCCAGAAAGGGGAAACAATCTGACTGCACTGACTCCCTGTAAAAAGGTATCAGTTATAAGCCAGAAGCATTCTGAATAGAGCTAGAGCTGAACACAAGACAAAGACAATAAAATTTAATCAACCTAATTTTCTGTTTTTCTTCATTCCAAACATCGTGCCCCAGAATAACCTTCATTAGTATTCCAAGAGCAGTCCTTATTGACACTAAGCTTTTGAAGGTACTTTTTTTTTTTTTTTAACCTTTAATATTGATTTTTTCACTCAAGGGAATCCTGAGGCAATCAAATTGCTAATGCCTCCACTTCGTTTCCTTCTTTTATATAGTCCCTTTGCTCTTTGCAAAGATCTGGAAATTAACAGCTGGAATTGTGCAGATGACAAAGAATATCAACATCAAAAATTCTTATGTATCTTGTCTTTGTGTTAGTTGAAATATTATCTTGGATTATAAACCATAGAGCGTCTCGTCTCTGAAGTGTGATAAGCCCCCAAACCAAGGCAACATTAGAGAGGACCAGGTCGTTACTCACTGACTTGGTGCCCAAGAGGAAGCAGACTGTGACTGGAACTTGCAGAGAAAGGGCTGGTCTACAAGGGGTCAGGACACCCAACCACAAACACTTGTGTCATGGCCACTCCAGAAGGCTTTCATGACTGATTAGTCATTTGTGACTGATACATGTGAGTATCTCCAAAGCCTAACTCAAATTTATCTTCAATGTGACTCCCCTGTCCTATCTTTACTTCCCTACATCCTTACCAGAAATAATGAATGATCCACACCCATGGCTGAAACTGTACATTGGCTTCACTATTATAACATTACAGCAAAAAGAAATAGCCAACTTGCTTACCTTTGTATGTCCAGACCAGACATGAATTTGTTTTTTGGGAAGATAACACTTTTCAGGTGGCACAGTTGATCGTAGATTGACACCAACATCCTGAGGTATGTGAAGATAGGACCTTCCCTGATAGTCATACATTTCTTTAACTGAAACAAGAAGGCAAAGGCGGCAATAAACAAATATAAGTCATAGTCAAAACAGTCATGAAATGTATATTCTTAAAATGATAAATACTTCATTCGTAGGGCTATTGCCTTTATCAAGGCTTGAGTAATAAACACTCTGGTGATGTTAAGGTCTTAAGTTAGTTAAAATTTAGCTGCCTGAAATCCTTGCTATCATTTACAATTAGAAGCAGTATTTTGGAATTCCTAAATACCCAGAGAGTATTACACCTTTAAGATCTACTTCTTTTCACTTCTTTTATACACTTTAGTAATATATAATAAAGACTTCACTGCAGTATAATTACAGTGAGTGAAAAAAAAAGTACTTGGGGCTCATGAGCACTGGTAAAGAATCAGAAGCAAAAGAGGCTAAGAAAGAAATTAAAACAAAAAAAATACCAACTATCATTTCCCTCAGCTTTCTGCTTTTATGCCTTTCTGGTTCCTTTCCATTCCTCTTTTCCCAGTTTCACTTCAAAATTTTACAATAAAATTCATGTGAGTGACTTAGATGGCATAGTGTACAGAAAACAGCTGTATGCCTGGCACAGAGTGGGTATTCAATAAATGTTGAATGCTATTGCCATTATGATTGTTAAGCACCATGGTACTAAACAGACTCCTCAAATATCAAACTTGAGCTTGACAAACCAAATATGGCCTCATTATATCTTAACATCTGATGTGACAAAACATCAGAATAAGCAACACTATTTGTGCTAAATTATCCTTTACAGTTTTAGATAATCACTATGTAATTTCCTCAATGTAACTAATTATTAATTAATAGGTACATTCTAGAATATTTGTAATTTATTGTGGTGAATATGTATTTTCTTCCACAAGTTAAGATAAATATGAGTCTTAATCTCCAGTCTGTTTACATTAATAACAATCATAAACTGTGAAGATACCTGGATATGTGGATTGTGTTTAAAATGAACAGCTAAATGATTGAGGCATCATTAATATATGAAAGGAGTCAACTTTACCTTGACAAAGGGCATATTATAGACCATACAAGTTTCTTCTTTTAGTTTTTTAAAATTCACTAACACTTCAACAAAAATTGCGTGTGGCTATTGTTAGTCATGCTACGTTTTTTACTTTATTAGTACAAGGAAAAGTCTACTGTGATTTCTTTAGGATACAAACTGTAAAACATAATTATTCTTAATATTATGATTGTTAACAGGTGACAATAAAGGCAATTGGTATTATATGAACAGAAAACAGACTTACACATGTGAGCTTTTTCATGAAATGAAGTGTAAAAATACATTACCATGTAAGATTGTCTTCTCCTCCCCAGGTTTCTCTTCTTCCTGTTTGCCTTTCTTCTGCCTCTTTGCTGTGATTTCATCCAATTCTTTTTGTTCTTCCTAAGAAAATGAAGGAGTGAATCTTAAAACAAATGTTTGAGAACCTAACTGTGTCCAAAGTTGGTTACAAATTCTTTATAATGAGGTCTTCATTTTTGTGAAGCAATCACTGTAAATACACTTCCCCATAGAATAATTTCAACTTTTCCATAAGCAGAGATTGATGACCTTTTCCACAGATTACAAAATGGCAATAAACTCATAATGGATACTAGATACTATTTTTAAACTAATTTTATACAAGCTCATCCTTCTGGAACATTTAGAAATAAATTGAACATGTTATGCTAATTGTTCAAGTGAAAAGACAAGGCAACTAGAAAATCTAGTACCAGAAAGGAAAGGAAACTGAATTTTAGCACATAACGTTGTTCTTCAATAAATAGCTTTTACATAGTCATGAGGATATAAGCAATTACTATAGATTTGTGACCGGTTTGGCATGAGCTGGGGAGGGAAGTAGAAGGGCAGAAAATCTGTATCTATAATAACAAGTCTAAAATAAATTAATAGCAGCATACATACATTATTAAGCTATGCAGATGTAAAGAGCAGCTAGAAGATAAGCTGCACAAGGCCAGAATTTTCTTAATCTTGTCCATTGCTATATCCCAGGACCTAGATTGGTGCCTGGTTTATAAAGACAAATGGGATTATGGAGGTAGGGAAGGGAAGGGTGAAGTTCTGTAGTTTCACTTTACCAACTTCATAGTAATATTAAAAAAATAATATAGATAAAATTTAATATTTATGAATAAATGAATAAGTAAAAACCCACCATCAATTCCAGTATGATAAAAAAGGCTGATTCTGTATTTACTATGCCTGGTACCCAAAGAACAGCTACCATGGTAGTTTAAGAGCATTATTAAGGCAATTTTTAAAATAAATTGTTCAATTCTATTTTAATAAGAAAGTATCAAAGAAAGTAAAGCAGAAAAAAAAAGTAAATAAAAAATAGTGCAAAGAAAACCAAATAAATTTCACTGTATTTTCTTAATCAACCAAGGCAGAGAATTCTGATGAGTCATTTGGTTCTCTAAAAGAATCTCAAGTTTATTAATAGAGAGACAATCTGTAGAGACATAGCATACACTTGAAATGGAAGTGAAAAACATCAAAGCTTACTTCTGAAGGTTTGGCTACATCTTTTTCGTCCACATATTTTGCCCAAGGTCCCAAGAAACCATCAATATTAGATGCATCATTTTCTTTGAACTTTTTCCTCTTTTCTGTTTTCTTTTGACCAGTTTCAAATACAGTTAAACCTATGTTAACAACAACAAAAAGAAATTATAAGTATATACATTTTCTTCAGAAATATGAGCATATGTATAATTTTACATAATTAAAGAAAGGTGATTGTTCAAGAGACCAAAATCAAAAATAAAACGTATATGAATCTGCCACATATACTAACTAGCTGTAGCTATATGAAAAGGGAAAAGACAGTGTCTTTCTGGGGAAGGACACTTCTAACCCTGTTGTGTTTTGCAAATTTTGATATATTAAAAAAAAAAAAAGATATATAATCCTACAATGTCACACAGCATTTTTAATGAATCAAAAACTTGTATAAGTGGACTTTTACTAATTCTGTAAGAAACTCAACAACTTGATATTGTTAAATAATGATAAAGTTACCTTTGAAAGCAAGAATTGTAATTTATTGCTTAAAAATAGGGCTGAGTTGGTCGGGGTCACAGGGACACTAAGCCTGCTGTCTGGACATTTGTTGGCTCTGCTCTCCCAGGTGTGGTACTTTCTGCCATTGCCACAGAAGCCCCCTATCTCAGAAATGCAGCCTTCCTAGGACCAGGGGTATTGCAGGCAGCAAGGATCTTTCATATAGGGCAGCCACGTCTTGCCCCACTACTACCTCTTCCTGGACACGGAAGAAAAGTTCCTCTTGGGCTGATCTCTGAGGAATTCTTCCACTTTATCCTAAAACTGGTGTTATAGGACTCTACATGCTTGGAACTGGGCTTATCTTGTATTTTCTATTCAAAGAAATACATGTGATTATCCCAGAGACCTTCTCTACCATATCAATAGTAGGGTTACTTGTCTATGTAATTAAAAAATATAGTGCCTCTGTTGGAGAATTTTTTTTAATATATATATTTTTTAGTTGTAGATGGACACAATACCTTCATTTTACTTATTTTATGTAGTGCTGAGGATCGACCCCAGGGCCCCACACGTGCTAGGTAAGCACTCCGCTATTGAGCCAAAACCCCAGTCCCTAGAGAATTTATTGATAATCTCAATGAGCAAAAAATTGCCCAACTAGAAGAGGTGAAGCAGGCTTCCATCAAACAAATCCAGGATGCAACTGAGCTGGAGAAGTCACAGCAGGTGCTGGTTCAGAAGTGCCACTATCTTTTTTGATGTCCAAGGAATAACATTGCTGTGGCCTTGGAGGCTACTTACAGGGAATGGCTACATAAAGTATACAAGAAGGTAAAGAATTGCCTGGATTATCATATCTCTGTGCAGAATATGATGCACTGAAAGGAACAAGAGCACATGATAAACTGGGTGGAGAAGCACAGGGTACAGAGCATCTCTGCACAGCAGGAAAAGGAGACGATTGCCAAGTGCATTGCAGATCTCAAGCTGTTTGCAAAGAAGGCTCAAATGCAGCCAGTTATGTAAATGTATCTGTCCCAGTTGAGACAGCTACACACAGTTGACGGAGTAAATGCAAACTAGTTAGTCTACATGGCAAAATCTTTCTCTATTGCTATCTACTGAAATTACAGTTTCTCTTTACTAAAAAAGAAAAGTTCAAGTTTCTTTTAGTGAGAAAGCTAAACCTGTTGGCCAGTCAGATATTTCTCATCATTACTCTGCATTTTGAGTTGTTCTTTGATCACTTTTGAAAAAGCACTTTGCTTTTATCAAAACGTATTGCTTGGTGAAAGATTATCAAGTTATAATTTAACTTTATAATTAATTCCATCATCTTGCAATAAAGTAATGATTAAAACAAAACAAAAATAAAAACAAGGCTCAATTAAAAGTACAGCAAGTGCTTAGTAACATATTTTTACTATACTTGTAATAGAACAATATAAATTACACAAGGTTTCACAAGAATCTGGTATTTCTCATATAATCTCAATCTAAAACTGATCTCTAGTATCAACCTTAGTAAAAAGAAATGGAGAAAGGAGATTTTTGAATTGATTAGCAGGAGATAGTAAATTATTAAACTGGAAAAGAAAGGTTTATAGGAGTCATCGTGACAAGTTAACTAAGAATCTAACAATATACATAAGTAAAAGAAAAAAGTCCATATTAATTTCAATCAATTTCCTTTAGGCTGTGTTACAACAAAAGCATGTTAAATTCTATTTTAATAATAATCAAACTTAAACACAGAAGGCAGTTTGATCATACAGGGTCTACATTTATTAAGTAGAAATGTCCCTGTGTAACTTGAACTTTTTTTTAAATTTTTTTAGTTGTAGATGGATACAATGTCTTTATTTTATTGCTTTGTATGTGGTGCTGAGGATCGAACCCAGGGCCTCACGCATGCGAGGCAAGCGCTCTACCACTGAGCTACAATCCCAGCCCTGAACTATTTTTTTAATGGCATTTTATAGATAAGATTCCAATGGTCTGATGAGCTTTGTGACAAGTTAGCATTTAGCAAGTGTGATGCCTTGCCTTATTATAAAAGATGAATATGAACACAAACATATTTAAAACACATATTCAGACTCAAGCCATTAAAGAAACCCTTCAAAGACAATCCTCACAAACATACAAAATGAAATTTTATTTCTCTTAAAAGTTAGCTTGACTTAGTGTGGAGAAGCCAACAGCCAAAATTACCTATACATTAATTATAATTTATTGAATAATTTCTATAGGGTTGGCATGTGCAAAATACTCAAAATAACCCAAAGTGATACATAACCACAAGGTAACACAGCTACTAAGTGATGAAAGCAAGCTCTAAACTATAATAGTTTTAGACCATATTGCTCTAAACTATATTACTCTATTGTCTGAACTTAAAAAATCAAGAGCTAAATATGGTTTTTTTCCTACTATCTTATTACTGCAAGGCACTAATTATAAATGTATATATATATACATGATATTAACTATTTTAAATAAATTACCTTGATTTTTTTCAGCTTCTTCTACAGAACCAATGTATTTAGTAGACACTTGATGATTGTCTAATGAAGGATCTAATGCATAACCTGAAAGGAAAAAAGTGCAAACTACTGACTCCATTTTGCCATTTGTAATTCATTTTATTACTACTATTCAAACATACTCATTTCACATTTTCCTTCCCGGATATTAAAAATGGTGTCTTTATGGACCAAGTCTTCTTTTCTAAGCTCTGTTTCTCTTTACCACAATTAATCCAAATCCTACACTGGACCCTGCATGACTTCTTGTAGAATAAAAAGTATCTTAAAGGATGAATTTAACATATAGCTATTACTTTACTAAAAGCCTTTCTGGCTATGAAATCAACTTTAGTTTTAAATATTCGAAGAGCTTAAAAATACATGTGCATTATATGTTTGGAAGTTTAGAAACTATATCCTTTATTTTTTTGGTAATGGATATTATAGTTTACAATACATAAATTATTAAATTAAAAAAGAAACGGGGTAGAAGTTAAGTATATAATGTCTAGATATTATTTTGAAAATGCTATTCTCAGTAAGAACTGTCTTCCCTCTATTCTTAATATATTTTTACTTCATAAATCATTATTTATATATCTTTGGTAAGAGAAGATAGTAAGAATAGCTGGTGTATGGATATATTCTTTCAACTAGTTCAAGTGTGTACCTACATATGAATGTGGTCTCCACTGATCTAAGAGAATGAAGGGAAACAAAGCCTCCCTAAATTAACTCAAATCAGTTTTTTTTCCTCCAGTGGGTGTGCTAGGATAATAAACATTTGGTCTAATCTGTTTCACAATTATCTGGCATATTTACAAAAGAGAGCTGATCGTTCATTAGTCTATGGCCTACAACCCATGTGAACAATCACAAAATGCATAAAAAGTACTAACTCAATTTTTTAAAGGGCATATCCTAATGGACGTATTTAATATTTTCATTTTGTAGCTAAAGATTAAAGGGAACTAATTTGGGGGAATGGAAAAAGATTTGTCATGAAACATAAAACAAGCTAAGGATGTAGGCGCTCAACTCACCCTCGTGATATGCTAGAATAGAACCAACCACCTGGCTATTAGTTCATTTGGATATAGTTTTTTTTTCAGCATTAAAATATGTTCTTAGCCAGAGGAGAGAGCTTGATGGCAGAAAAGCAGCTTTGGAGTTGTATCTCTGAAATCACAGGTTCAAATCCCATGAGTTATTTTAGTTTTTACCTCTTTGTACCAGTGTTCTATGTGTGATTTTTTTTAGAAAATGAGACTTCTATAAGGCTCATATAAAATTCAGACCAACATACCCTGAATTAAAAATCCCATCTCAACCATAAAACCTTATCTAGAATGTAAATTCTACCCTGAAAAGAGATTTATGTCTGTATAAATGGCATTGTGCGATATGTTTGGAGGAATGGAGGATGAGAGGGAAGGGTGTCCTTGGTCCTCCTGTCTCTGTGTAAGCACCAATCTCTAACTCATCTGGCCATACACAGTCTTGTTTTGACTAAAGGAACTTAGGCTTTCCTCCTGTTTTGCTCTGTGGTAAAGATCTTTTACTGTCACTTGTATCCACCCCCAATTCTCTCCTACTCCAGGTGATTAGTGAATAAAATTAGTCTCCTTTTACAAACAAGAGACATTAAATATTTATCCATATATATACTACTGCAAATCAGCCAGTAATAGAACAAGCTCTAACACACACCATGGAATTTCAGTCCAAATGGTTTTCTATTACTCTACATCTCAAATAAATGAATGTATCTGCACTGTAGTTCTTAAAGTTTCTTATCTATCTTTCAGAAGCCCATTTTCCATTTTAGTTTTTCAATGGAGTTCATGTCTATTTTCTTTCTTCTGGTAGTAGCATCTGAAATGGCTATAATAATACTAATTTTATTATTATACCCTTAAGATTATCAATACTAATATTCTGACAGGTATTTATACTATAAACAGTACAGACACTATAAACAATTTGCAAAGAAATGGTTGTGAATAAATGGAAAATCCTTCAAAATCAGTAGTCCAGAAAAATCAAGTCAAAATAAAGACAGTATTTTGATTACCAAACACAGGAAAAACAGTCACATATATGGATCTTAGATAAGGAGAAACAGAACTTTCATACTTGGTGGTGGGAGAATTAAGAGAATTCTTTGACCTACTTTTGGGAATTCATTTAAGAAAACAACAATGAAAAAAGCCTGCAAAGTTTTATGCTCAATAATATCCACTGTCACATTAAAAGGCATTTTACTACAGTATAACATATATATTACCTTTTTAGTAGTGAAAACTGGGACCAACTTGAAATCTAATGATACAAAGTATTCTTAAACTATGGTAGTGGACAATTTAAAAAAATTATTTTGAAGTATTAAAAAAGTTTCTAACCTTGAAGATAAAACTTAATGTTAACAATGACTATGGTGAAACTAAACATATTTATTTAAAATTATATTTTCCACTTCCATAGACTGATGTAGTGAACATTTCGAGTGAAATCTAAACAATAGGGAAAAAAAATTTCATTGAGAAGCCCCAAATACAACCAACAAAGGAACAGGCCAGAAATTCACATATCCATTGAAGGACTGAAATGTCAGGAGAAACACTGAATGGGAGCTAAAAACCAATTACACTGTAAGTACATGAGGTGATAACAGGAAATGAGACTTATCTTCACTGATAAGTACTCTACAGGTTGGTTCTATGATAAAATAAATGCATTGTAGAACATACATCTTCCGGAAGTTATTTACTGAGATTATAACAATGTTACAACATTTAAAATGGGAAGAAAAGTAGGATCAATGTTTTTTTTCTACATCCAAGCAGTGGTATCCCAGAGTTATAAATATGAGACTTAGGTAAAACTGAATTTATGTGCCATTTCCTTAATGTGTCTCATAGATAACAGCAGTACAAGATATAAGGAAGGTGTGCTCTCTTGTACTTTGCAAATGAAGGACTGTAATAGAAACCCAAGGTGTAAGAGTGATAAACAAGTACATAGGAAGCTGGCTTAGGAATCACTATCTGGTCATGGTCAGGTAAGAACTTCCTATGGGAAAACTGTAAGACTTACACTAACAGAAGCTATACTTAATCAGTGCTTGAGTGTAAAGGAAAAAAGAGAGTGTTAAACCTGAGGTTGGTTAACTTATTAAGTTCAAACATTGCTCTCAGTTCTAAGATCTATCATAAGGGAGACAGGCCATGATATTCTTAGTTTTGCAACTGGCCATTCCCTCTATTCCAGACTGGCTCATATACTATAGTCCTACATTCATTTTTTATGTTGAACTCACTGGTTCAACCCCTGTCTCAGCTGACTGCCATCTAGTAGGAGAGGCAAAAATCACTGGCTGCTTCTTCTTTTTCTTTTTTTAAATAAGCCCATTTCTAACCCAACTCTAAAGCCAAACACTTAAGAAGAAAAGTAGGTATCAGTATAAACTTAATTAAGCTCCCCCACCCCTTGTTTTGTTTTGAAGACACTTAAGCTATCTAAATTATTGCTTAAGCCCCTTATAAAATCCAAGAAAGCAAGCTATTCTTTAAAACTCTGTTTTGGTACTGGTTAAAATGCAATAAATCTATGAGGCGATACAGTTGATTTTTACGTGCAGTACATTACTTTAGATTTACATGTACTCCTTACATGGGGACAATGGGTACAATGCAATGATGTTCCAGCGATTGGGAGTGTCACTGGAATCTTCTGGTGATTGTAGTGGGATACAATCTTAAGGATCACTTTTGGACACTGTAAGTCAATTAAAACCTTGCCATGGTGAAACAGGATCTAATATATAATAATCCTTTTCCCAGTTTCCATGCATATAACTTTACAATCCTACAAATGATAGGATATAATTATTTTACACAATGAATTTATGATTATCCTGTTTTCTGACATCCTTAGTGATCAAGAGAAAACATTTCAGAGACAAGACTTGAGAATAAAGTAAAGTTAACTAGGGTGTAAGATTAAAAAAAAAAAACTTCTTAACACTGTCTCTTCATTTATCAACTGTGATCTGCCCATAGTGGACATTCAATAACAAGTGTTCATTACCAGAAACAACAACAACAAACAAATTCTGTTTTTAAGATCCCAGAATATTTCCAGTACACAGAAATCACAGTAGATTTAAAAATGACAGCTAAATACATTAGTTCACTTTTTCATTATGTAAAACGTTTATAGATAAAGATAAGAAGACCATTTGAAAGACTCTAGATTAATATATTTTAAAAGCCAGAGGCTGTATTACTAAACACACAACTCATACTTCCAAGAAGGCCAAATTTAAAACTGTTTAAGTCTTATAACCTTACCATACGTGGCAAAAGTTCTTCTTTGCTGTTCAAACATGAAATCATTGATATGAGCTGGTTCAGCATAGCCAGAAAGCATATTTCTAGGAGCAGCCATTTGCTGTGTTCTAAAGGGATTTTCTGGTCCAAACTGCAATGTTATCAGAAGGAAAATAAAAGGGAAGAAGGGAAGAAAAATGTAAGTTCCGACTTTATGAAAGTTAGAATTACTAAAACTACTATATAATACATTTTCAATTTTAAATCAAGTGCTGATTAACCGGTCTGGAAACATGGTAGCCTCACATGGTTTAGTGCAAGTGGGCAACAGTTGGGTTAGCAGTTTGTTAGTCCCTGAGACTGAAAAAGAAGAGCCCTGCTATTTATTTCAAGAGTTCAGTAGTTACATGTGGTTACTAGCTACTGTGTTCCCATAGTACACAAAGCCCTATTTGACTATATTGCTCTGGATAATTGAGAATGACTATAGTTTTTTTCTAAACCATGATTTGGGGAATTTTTGGATGACATTGTGCCAATAATGGCACTATAATGTAATTTTTTGAAAGCCATGTTTCTTTTTCATTAATATTCAGATCTTCTATACTTACTATAGTGCCTGGTATATAGAAAGTATTTATGAAGGAAAGATTCATCAGAATCCCAGTGGGGCAAAGGATAGGAAAATAGACAATAAAAATTAAGTGCCTAAAAAAGCTCCTAGGAAAAGATATCATAAATGTAAATAAAAATTTTCCACTCTGAAAAGTTACCCTATTCCTACACAAACTAGTGCTGGTATTTTCTATTTGTTAATCCTTTAAATTTCAAGAATAATTTTCCAAGTTATTTAATTTCATTTATATAAAAATCCTGGAAACATAGAAAGGTAGTTTCCTTCTCACTTCATGAAAGAAGAAAAAAGCTGAAGACAATATATTCTACCTGTCCTAGAGTCAAAAATTTATTAACTGGTAGAACCAAACCCTCATCAAGTATCTTCTTACATCATAACACTCCTCAAATGTATAATCATATGCTCTAACTTATAAAAACTTGGGTTAAAAGGTACCAGAATATATTATGTTAAGCCCTATTAATTTAATGCTATTATAAAAATCTAACTGTTTTGTTTTGTTTTTAAATGAAGAAACAAATGAGCTTTCCACTTTGGAAAGAGTGTAACAGAATATTTATTTGAACTCTGAAAGATCCACTGTCCTGATGAAATATTTTGACATTAGAATATTTTAGGTCACTATCATTAGAAACTATCTTTTTAATGATATATTTCCAGAGCCACAAATAAAAATTACTAATCTTCCTTTAATCAGTATGCTGTTTTCTCTAGACACCAATATTATACTACATATAAAAATATGAATTTAAATGATATTAGATTATTTGCCTTACATTGTTTTGATTTAAAAGAAAACAAATTACTATAGATTGCTATATATTGAGCTTCCATTTCTGTTTTCTATAACTCAATTTTAAAATATCTGATTTATATACAAAGCTTTTTTACTATCCATTCTAAGGATAAAGGATAATGCAAGACTTTGCAGCCCATATTAGTTCTTCCTGCATCTACTGATGGATGGAAACATAAGGAGAAAAAAAAAATCTAGATTGATGAATGCTGGAAGTTGTTATCAACATCATTCCATCATGAAATTTATTACAGAAACAGAAGAAGTCATAAAACTAAAGCTAATAAAATTATTTATAAGTTTCCAAAGATGCACTACCTGCCACAGTGAGATATTATCCACAAAGCAGCATCTGATATTTCTGGGACGGGGAGATCTAAAGTGATAAAAATCCCCATTGCCCTTATTGTTACTCCTATAACATAAATTACCAATCGCTGTGCTTATGTACAATTTGCCATGTAAAAAAGGAGATTACAATTTCCACAGTCTTATTTTATTAAGATTTTATGAAAAGAAAATGATTCTTCTACAGGCCATACATATAAAACTAGTTCTACTTTTTAAAGAAAAATACTTAAAGCACTATGATTTCTGTACAAATATAGATCCATACACTAAAGCTAAGTGTATTTTACGTATGGTGCTATACTAAAAGCAATCTTAAAATGTGCTTTTATCTTATAGATGCTTGAGCTGAGACAACAACAACAACAAAAAATCCAGTGATAGGGGAAGCTGGGTGGGAAAGCTGGGTGGGAGGATTTTCTATCTACTTGAGGCTCACCTTAATTGCCTGGTTCCTAGCAGTTATTGGAGCTGACCTCAAAGACATTAAATGACAGAGGGAAGCTGAGAAGATTATTCAGCAGGACTCAGCTCTTCCCAATTACTCAAAAATATGTCTCCTAGGTGTTCATGGTCTCTGTGAATATGCAACTCTCTTAATTCTGAGGCAGCCATTAAAAAACAAAACAAACTATATAAAAAGTATACAAAACTGATTTCCAAATATTTCTCTTTATGTTTTGGTAGCTAACTAAGTTTGAGTTAATTTGTGCTCAAGTGATTTATAATAATTTATAACAATATATAAATGAACATATAACCTCTGTATGTAAATATAACATTCACATATAAATGTGAGTATATAACATTTAAGTTAGTAAGGTATGAGTATTTAACTGATTTTAGCAAAAATGATATCAAAGTATACTAGTGTCAATTACAATATATATATGTAAGAAGAAAATACTTGTAAGCCATTTATCTGATAAGAAGTTAATATCCAAAATATACAAGGAACTCAAACAATTCGGTAGCAAGGAAACAAATAACTGATTAAAAATAGGCAAAAGACCTGAATAGGTATTTCCCAAAAAAAGTCATGGCAATAGGTATATATCAAAAAGTATTGATATCACTAATCAGAGAAATGCAAGTTAAAAATCACAATATTGCCTTACACCTGTTAGAACAGTTATTGTTTTTTTTCCCAACTTCTTTTAGAATGGCATTTAATTTTTTTAATTAATTTATTTAAATGCATTTCAAGTCATAGTACATATATAGTGTTCAATGTTTCCATTTCTCTGGTTGCAAACCAGATAGAGTCACACCATTTGTGTCTTCATTCATGCACCTAGGGTAGTGATGACCATCTCATTCAACCATCTTTACTACACCCCTTCCCTTTTTCCTCCTCCCTCCTCCTCCCTGCCCCATCCAGAGTTCCTCCATTTCTCCTATGTTCCCCATTCCCATCTCCCTTATGTATCAGCATCCACTAATCAGAGAGAACATTCAGCATTTGGTTTTTTGGGATTGGCTTACTTCACTTAGCATAATGTTCTCCAATTCCATCCATTTACCTGCAAATGCCAAATTTTTATTCTCTTTTATTGCTGAATAATATTCCATTGTATACATGTACCACAGTTTCTTTATCCATTCATCTATTGAAGGGCAACTGGGTTGCTTCCACAGTTTTGCAATTGTGAATTGTGCTGCCATAAACATTGAAGTGGCTGTGTCACTGTAGTATGCTGTTTTTAAATCTTTAGGGTATAGGCCAAGGAGTGGAATAGCTAGATCCAATGGTGGTTCTATTCCAAGTTTTTTAAGGAATCTCCATACTGCTTTCCAGATTGGTTATTGTTAAACAGACAAATTTTGAGGGCTAGAAATGTGTTTTAGTGGCAGAATGCTTGCCTAGCATGGGTGAGGCCCTAGGTTTGATCCCCAGCACTGACAGAGGAGAAATAAAACAAAACAGAAAGACGTATGTTAACAAGTGTTGGCAAGATGTGGAGAAAGGGAACCCTTGCATATTGCTGATAAGAATGCAAATTAGTACAGACACTAGGCAACATAGTATGGTGGGTGCTCAAAAAATTAAAAATGGAAACTGTCTGATCTAGCAATCTTATTATTGCATGTATATTCAAGAAGGAAATGAAATCAGTATGTCAAAGAAATGTTTACTCCTATATTCACTACAGCATTATTTACAATAGCCAACATAAGGCATCAACCTAAGTATCTACCAAATGATGAATGGGTAAAGAAAATGTGGGGGGTGTGTGTGCGTGTATGTGTGATACGTGTATCACACACACAATGGACTGCTATTCAGCTTTAAAAAAAAGAAGGAAATCCTGTCATTTGTGACAACACAGATGAACCTGGAAGACATTATGCTTAATGAACTAAGCCAGGTACAGAAAGACAAATCCTCTGTGACCTCACTTACAAGTGGAACTGAAAGCAAGTTGGATATAGAGGCAGAAAGCAGAATGGTTACTAAGAGTGAGGGGGTGATGGGCGGTATTGTCAAAGGATATAAAGTTCAGTTAGAAGTAATAAATTCAAGAAAATCTATTTTGTACAACATGGTGATTATAGTTAATAGCAATATATTATACTTTTTCTTTTTGGTACCAAGGATTGAACCCAGGGGTACTTAACAACTCCAGCTGTTTTTATTTTTTATTTTGAGATGGGGTCTTGCTAAGTTACCTAAAGCCTTGTTAAGTTGCTGAGGCTGACCTTGAACTTGCTGTCCTACTACCTTAGCTTTCTGGGTCACTGGGATTACAGATGTGCACCACAACACCTGGTCAATGTATTATATTCTTAAAAACTCTCTAAGAGAGTAGGTTTGAAGTGTTCTCACCACAGAAAAAAAGTATGTGATGTTTGCTTATGTTAATTAGCTTAACTTAGCCATTTTATAGTGTATACTTTTTCAACACTCATGTTTATACAGGAAATAAATATACCATTGTCAATTTAAGAAATAAATTAATTTTTAAAATACATATTTAAACCGAGTGTGGTGGCACATGCCCATATTCCCAGCATCTTAGGAGTCTGAGGCGGGAGGATCATAAATTCAAAGCCAGCCTCAGTAATGGTGAGGTGCTAAGCTACTCAGCGAAACCTTGTCTCTAATAAAAATACAAAATAGAGTGGGGATGTGGATCAGTGGTTGAGTGCCCCTGAGTTCAATTCCAGGTAATCTCCCTAAAAAAACCCCAACACATTTAAGTACTAATTTGGAACAATATATCCAAAAAATGTATGATGTTCCCAAGAGAGGTAAACATTCTTTAATCTTTAAACTGTGTAGTGATTTATTTATCTGGTTGGGAGAAAAACATTTTTAATTTGTGAAGATGCTGGTAGATAATTCTCCAGATCTAGTATCATAAGGAAGTGATTCTCAAAAGTCATCAGTAGGCAGAGAACTTGACTGTCAATATCTTAGTGGTATATCATTTTATCATAGGAATTAAGAAAATTTATACTAGTCAAAATGAACTACATGAAATCATAATCATAAGTTCACATGTTAAGAAAAAATAAATTATTGAACTAAGATTATAGATTATTAAAATTTTCATTAACATTTATACTAATCATCAACATTTAAAAATTGTATAAATAATTTTTAGGTGAGAAAGGGCTATTAACTGTTTTCTACAAATTAGGAAAAGATCACCACAATTCAATTTGCTGGCAGAATACTTTAATCTTATAAGATATATGCAAAGTTTATTACTTGAATAAGAAAATTTCATTAGTGCAGATTCTTGAGCCTCAATTTCCTTATAAAAGAGATAAGCTATATGATTTCCAAAAAGTTTATTCTAGCTTTAATATTTATAGCAGCCCTTACAGCCATATTTTTAACAAAACTGGCTTTTTTTCTTTCTTAACTTTATATTTTTTTCTTAAAAGTACCATTATTTTAATGAGTCTGGAATTCTTCCTGAAACCTACGCATTTTATGAGTTTAGAGAAGCTAATAAATACAGTTTTTTTTCCTAAGCAGATTCAAAAAGAATTGAGTGAAATAAAGAAAATCACTGGACTAAAACAATGGCTATTATGTCTTCAAGTTCTATCCATTATTTGAGAAAATTTATCTGGATAAATGGGTAGATCATTTAGGAAAAGATGTTGGTTGGGAGGAAGGAATATTATTATTCAGAGTGAGCTGACCAGAATCCTCAAAAATGTCACTTGCTGACAGTATTATCTTATACTTGTTTGGTATAAAATGGAGATAAAGACTTCATAAGATCATAGGTTCCTCAGTATGATACCTAGCACACTTTAATAAAATTTATGTATTCAAGGTGAGGTTCCTCAGTATGATACCTAGCACACTTTAATAAAATATGGTAATAAACATGGTAGTTTTATCTCATTAGTCTCTATCTCTGTTCTTTTTCATTATGCAAACTCTTACCAAATAAACTTTTCTAAAAATTCTGTTTTGCTTATGCCACTTCCCCATTTAAGATCCTCAGAAATATATCATCTATTAAATCAAGGACAAATCTTCACCTTGGTTCGCAAAGCCCTATGCAATATTATACGAATCACCATTCTAGTCTTTTCTCCCTACTCACTCCCACTGATAATGACTAAGGCATTCCTCCTCTTTAGATCTTTTTTGATTTGGCTCTAGATGTTTCTTTCTGCCTGTAATCTTTCCTCATAAAAGCCTATCCACTCATCAATTCTAATACTATTAATATAAATAATAAGATTAACTACTACTTGTTAATGCCTACTCTTTGCTACAGTGTTACTAACCACATAAAATATTACCTCATTTACCCTTATAACTCAGTAAAGTAGAAATTATCTTCATTTTATCTGTGAGTAAACCAAGAATATTCAAGGTCATATAAGAGCTACCAGGTAGTCTATGTAACTCAAAATCTCATGCTCTTGACCTGGATTGTACTGCCTACTTCAAATACTACCTTCTTTCATGGAATTAAAAAAAAAAAAATCTTTAAAACCAGATGTAATCTCTCCTTAAACTTGAAAAGTTCCTTAGAGGCATTACAGGAAATAGTCTGGTCTCTACCTTTTTAAAAAAACATACTTAGCACATCCTCTCTGACAAAATACTGGCTTAAGGAGGAGGATCGTATCTTGCTTCTAACAGTGGATCCTCAAATACAGAAACTTGAATTTAATCCAGCAAAGTTCCTGGTGGTAACTTTCCAGACTCTGCCAAGTGATTCAGATCATAGTCATAAAACAAAGTTCATAATTTGTTATATCACAGATGATTAATTTGGCAAGGAGGAAATTATAATTTGGCTTCCATTTTAGATCCCATCACTTCTTTCTTAAATTGTTAAGAAGTATGGAAGTGTTCCAAACATAAACTAATTTATGTATTTAAGGTGAGGTTCCTTAATATGAAACAAAACAAAACAAAATAAAACAAAACCAAGAGCTGAACATTGATAATCCCAAAGAGAATGATAGGCCTATTGCCTTGTGAAGATACCACAAAAACTTCTAACTGAACTTTTAAAATTTTTTTTAGTTGTTGATGGATCTTTATTTATTTTATTTATTTATATGCAGTGCTGAGAATCGAACCCAGTGACTCATGCATGCTAGACAAGTGCTCTACCACTGAGCCACAACCCCAGCCCCATGAACTTTTAAATTTTTCTTAAAAGTTCTGAGAACTATCATTATACAACAATTTAGTTATGCATAAGATTTCAAAATTCAAAAGCAAACCTCATAGAAAATAAGCTGACATCCAAATGTCATACACCACACTACTTCCCAATTTTCTCATTTTCTGAATTCAATAGCTCGATTTTATTAAAGTACTTTCTATTTAAAAAAATCATGAAATAATGTCTATAATGTACAACCTCTCTTCAATAGACCAGCTGAAATAGTGCCAAGGGATATGAAACAGCCTCCAGTTTAACAGGCTAGAAGGATTTAAGAAATAATGAAATAAAACTTAAAATGTACTATGGGTTTTGCTTACTGAATTGCTCAAAGAACAGCTGGAGCACTGACATCTCTGGCTGTGCTACACATTTAGAGGCTCTCTTTTAAGTGAATATGGAAACTTAAGCAGTTAAAGTATATGAAATAACTCTAGGATTCTGAAATATCAGGAAGTATATGCTACAAATGAAAATTATTTAAAAAGTAACTCATTTTCTACCAAGATGCAACATGATATAGCTCCTCACATTCATCTTTAACATGCTTCTTAAAGATTCTGCTACAGAAATCTAATATTTTGTTTTATAATTTTATACTTTTCTGGCCTTCGGGTCAACCAGGCACTCTTGTTCATTTAATATCTACAAACGTAACTTCTATAAACTGTCCTACATGGATATACTCTAAGACTTCCTTAAACGATCAATAATTGTTTCTACCCCCCTCCATTTTATTTTATTTTATTTAGAATTTTTTAAAAATACTTTTTTAGTTGTTGATGGACCTTTATTTTATTCATTTATGTATATGCGTTGCTGAGAATCAAACCTACAGCCTCATACATGCAAGGCATGTGCTCTACCACTGAGCCACAACCCCAGCACCCCCCTCGCCTCCATTTTATTAAAGCTTCTATTACCATTTGTACCAAGAGGAAAAAAACCCAGTATGATACTTTGTTTCACTCAGCATCAAAGTATGTTAGTATGACATTTCAGAGGCATTTGTGACCAAACCTTTCCTACTATACTATATATTGATGCTAATAAACCATAATTTTTTAATCTGTGGTTAATTACAATACTTCTTTGTCAATGGTAAAAGAACAGTTACATTCACATCAGATATTTTCAGATTACCTTTTACAAAAGACATAGCTCCATAGTATCATATATTTCTATGCAAATGGAGAAGCAGCTAGTGGATTTTTAAAAATATTTTAAAAAATCATACTATTTATATTTTTGAAGAATACAAAGACATATTTTCCAAAAGTTTAAATAGTATACTTCTGTGAGAAAACTTTAAAATCCACCAACTGTTTATCTTCTTATGTATAATTTAAATCCTTTAGCAAAAGGCAGAACCTTGAATGTTTTCTTACCTCAGGAGCAAACATAGTCTCATAGGTAGGATTATATTGAACTTCTTTGACAGCAGGATCAAGGTGAACTCCAGTCTCTAAATCTTCCTAAAAGAAAACCAAATGAATATTAAAGACTGGATAAGCCATTATTTTATTTTAGAAACTACCTCAAACTCACGCCAGTCTTTTTTAATACCAATTTTATGATTATTAGCTTAGTACCATATGGTTAATAATTCTAATAACCAAAGATTAATAAAGTATACAAGTACTTGTAGTTAATTTTAGAAATGAAAATACATAACAATCATTTTCTTTTCTCTCTTTTTTTTTTTAAAATTTTGTTTTAGTTGTAGATGGACACAATGTCTTTATTTTATTGCTTTGTATGTGGTGCTAAGGATCGAACCCAGGGCCTCACGCATGCGAGGCAAGCGCTCTACCGCTGAGCTACAATCCCAGCCCCAACAATCATTTTCTTTTCAAAACACTGAATTTATTAATTAAAAATAAAAATTTCTAAAGAAGTTAACACTACCAAAAGTCTCAAGAGTTTCTAACTCTTCTTTTTTATTAACTTAAAAAACTTGAGTGAGTGGTGCACGCCCGTAATTCCAGAGGCTCAGGAGGCTAAGACTGGAGGATCGAGAGTTCAAAGCCAGCCTCAGCAAAAACAAGGCCCTAAACAACTCAGGGAGACCCTGTCTCAAAATGTAAAATAGGGCTGGGGATGTCGCTCAGTGGTTGAGTGCCCCTGAGTTCAAACCCCGGTACCTAAAAAACAAAACCCGATCCTCTAGCTCCAAGTTCAAAATAGGCACTTCTTTTTTAGTCAGCAAACTTTGTAGATGTGTAAACAGATGGAACTCTCTTAGACATGGCAGAAGAAACAAAAGGAAATAGCAGGTTCTCAATCTTCTAAATCTGAAGTCTTATAATCCATGCCAATGTTTCAACCTTCTTAAATTCATTTCCAAGGTTAATTAGAACATAATAAAAGTCTCATTTTCACTGCAGAATCACTGACAATCTATCTTTTTTTTTAACCCTACCACTTAACAAATATATATCAATTCCTAAATTGGCTTCTCTAGTCTGAACTTCTCAAACTCTGCAGCCTTATATATTCAAACCACTGGATTTGGCATCTTTTCTCCCATGGTGTCTAACAGACATCCCAAATTAGGCCTTGTCTCCCTGCCCCCAACAAACCCTTCTAACCTTCTCTAAGTTAATCACAATTACATCATTATAGTTGCTCAGGTGAAAATCTCAAGTTATCTCTGACTATTCTTTCTTCACACTCTACATTTAATCTATCAGCAAATGTGCCTTCCATGTATGTCCAGAATTCAACCATTTCTCATCATCTCAAATCAACTTAGTATCTTGCATTTGAATTATTATAATAGTTTATTAACTAGCTTCCCTGCTTTCTGCCTTTGTCTATGCACAGATTCAATCCACACAGGAGTCATTGCAATTATTTCAAAATATTAGTCAGATTGTTAGTTATTGTGTAACTGCCCCTGACCCCAATCTTCCCCACTCAGAGTAAAAGCCTAATAAAAACCTGTAAGAACCATTATAGTATTCCCAGAAAGAGGCATGGTTCCCCAGGTTAGTTTTACAGGGCATTTTTGTCATCCTGTTTTGTAATGCTTGACCATTCACATATTAAAACATGTGATTAGATTGTAAATATTTTTCCTTTAGTTAGGTTATTCAAGTTATAATGAGAATTTTAAGGAAATTAAACATCATGTATGAATTATATTTCAGTAATGCTGGGTTTTAAAATTGCTGTTATAAAGTAAGGAGCCTTAGTGTAATAAATTGAGAATAAACCTTCATGATCTGCCCTGCCCCAGCAACTTCTGTCTTCATCTAGCACTAAGCCTGTGCTCATCTTTCCCAAGTCTCACTAGTTCATGGTTATTCCTGCAATATACCAAAGGACAATTCTGCTTCACGGGGTCTGCACCTGTTCTCTCTTTTTGGAATGTTTTTGCCTGAATATCCACAAGATTTTTCTCTTTTTAAATCTCATACTCAATTTTTTTTCTGCCTTACCTTTACCTTACTTTATTTTTATTTATTATATTTACCATCACCTGACATATGTATGTTTATTTTCAATCTCCCTCCACTGAAAATGTGAGGTACACGAAGTAGATTTTGTATGCACAAACTTACAATCAACCCCTAGGACTATTGTGATCATGTTATCATGTTGGCCTCTCACTTGGTTGGTGATGGTAGAATACACCTGTCAACACCATACAAGGGCAATGCAAGTGACACTGCAAAGTTTGCAAAACAGGTGGAACTTCATAAAGTTGACAGTGATATAGAGAAGAAGCAATACCACAAATGAATGTCTGTTAGTTAGGCTAGCCCATGTCTGAAGAAAAACCAACTAGAGAAATAATACTACAGACACAAAGCTACTGTTCCAAAATTTTACCATCTTACAAAAGCCCCTATTTATTCTCAAAGATATAGCTTCTATCAGCTATCACACTAAAATCTCTCCTCTCTAGTTTTAAAACTATCCATCTCTCTACTTTGTCTTATCTTTCTCGTGACTTCAGTTACTGCCCTCCAACCCCAACATTTTTTTTTTTTTTGCAGCCCTGACTCCACTCCTGGCTTTTGAATCTTCAAATCCAACTGCTATTGAATTTCATTATATATGGATGTGACAACATGAAATACCATACTACAGAATGTATCATTCCCCATAACTTCATCTTCATTAACAAATTAGGCACTGAGTCTTTCTCATTCTATCTGTGATTTTTTCCAGCTATCTCACTTCCATCCTCTCTGTCCTTGTTCAGAGCTTCGGCACATCTTGCTTAGCCCATTTTAGTGCCTCCTTCTCTGGTTTAATATACACCCACTTTTAACATATTTTGCTGATGACTAATTTTTTTAAACCAGCAAGCACTCTGGATGCTTTCTGTGCCACTGCCAATGTTATTGCCTTGTATCACAGGCATTCATTTTGTTATCTGATAATAAATTATCTTATTTTCCCTGATTTGTTCCCATCTCCTGGTCTTAGTAAAACTGCTTCATTGTCCACAGTCCTAAAGAATATTGCATTCTTGATAGTACTTGCGGTATGTTATTGGTTGCACATAGTGAAGCTATTACTTACATTTTAAATCCTTACTATCTAGTAGAAGGCAGGGCATTCAGCATATGTTCAATAAACGCTTGTTAAGTTAAAGGGAAGAAAGTAAAGGCAAATCCATAGAGAAATTAAGTAGGATAAGGATAACTAAAAATCATTTGGCAATATCACAAAAAAAAAAAAAAAAAAAAAAAAACCTTTGCTGGAGTGATTTGGCCACTGAGGTGGAGCACAGAAAGTCAGCAGCAAGGGGTATTGATATATGTGAGGATTTAGATAAGAAAAGATTAAGTCTGAGACATAGTCAATCATACTACTAGAGGAAAGGAAAGAAACACAAGAAGAATGAGGGGATAATCAAAGGTATCCTGGAAGAGGAAGAGATGATAAAATCCAGGACATAGAAGGAAGATTAATCTCTGAAAAGAGGGCTCTCTTTGAGATGGTGGGTGATAGATATTTAGAGGTGCTGGGAGATGCTTGGAGTCATAATTGATCATTTAATTTTCTTTGTGTAGTTAGGGCATAGGCACCTTAATAAGGCAAGTTCTATCTTCACATTCATTCATTCATTCAACAAATATTAACAGTATGCCTATTATATGTCAGGCACTATTCTAAGCCAATATAAATGGACAAAGACACTTGTCCTTGTAGGGTTTATATTCTGGTGGAGCAGATAAACCATAACTCATTCAATAAATAAATGAATTACACATTTTGCTAGAAATGGGTTAAGTACTGTGAAAAGAAAACACAAATGTGCTAGCATCAGGGTAGACACATTATTTCACATAATCTTTATAACACTTTTGTGAGGTATTACCAAGATTAAGTCACTTAGCCCAAGGGACTAAAAGAATTAATGACAGAGTTTAAAGTAACCACAATGAACCATGTGAAAGAGACCCAACTAGCAACAAAAGGAAGAAAAAATGTTGGCACAGGAACTAGGTATTATCAGTCAGAGCTCTTAGTTGCAAGCAACAGAAATCCTCATAGGCTGATTAAATGCTATTAAATCCTTATGCATTTCTCTAAAATTGCCAGGAGGAATAAAGAATCAGCTTTGATAAGCAGGCAGAAATAAAAGGTGATCTGCAGACGGAATCACAATTCAATCAATTATATCACAGAACCAATCCAGTGAAGACAACAGTTTATTATTTCTCAAAATCAATGCTAAGTTGCTACTGCTGCCACTGGCTGCTGAAGCTACTGGTGTGAGAAACTGGAAAATGTTGGCCAACACTGTCATTTAAAATCCTCACTCCTTGTTTCTTTGCAGATTAGTTTCAGACTAGAAAGTTTAGGTGGGTACATTTGTTTGGCTAAGCCCAAGTTATAGCCCTGAGCCTGAGCTGAAAGGGAGCTGGGTGGCGAACAAGGATATTCTTTACATTAAGACTCTCTATGAAGGGGGTGCAAATGAGAGGCCACTTAAAAGATGACAATTACTGACCATCCCAGAATTCACACCAGACTCTTCTCTCATTACAGATAGCATCTTGACTTGAGCCCAATATCAAACTCATTACTATAAAAATTTTAAAAGGTTACATGTAAATTGCTTAAACTGTATGAAAAACTAAATTAAATGGTTTTCCTTTTTAATACCCAACTCGTAGTGACAAACTGCTTAAAAGAAAAAGTAGTTTAGCCACCTTCAAACCTCCTTGATGGATTACAGAATATGGTTGCTAGAAACTTTATCAAATGGGTTAGCAGATCTTTCCAACTTAGGTATCTTAAATATTCTAAATTTGAATTATATTGAGCAGAGTATCAAGAGACATCAATTTTTAAATGCAAAGTACAATATTAAAAATTACCCTTTCTATAAGCAACAATGGCAACTAATAAACAATACAAAATAGGTCTCAGTCTGGCTCCTACTAAAATTATAGAACAAACTGAACAACTCTCCAGAAAACGAAGGGCTGTTAATTTTACATTTAATTAGAAGAACTTGGACAATACCACAACCTTGTTTTAATACCCATGAGGAGCTCAATACCAATTAGGCTTGCAATTGGAATTACCACAGAATTACAAAAGATTTCTATTCAGTTTCAATTATCCACAAAAATTAAAGTGCAGTACAACTGAAGGGCACCCTATGGGTCTAATAAGTTTAAACAGTTTATCTTTTGTTGACTCAAATTAATTTGAGAATAAAACTAAATGATATTCCTTTTTAGTCTTTTTCACATTTTTCTTGTGTACAAATAAGGAAACAGACATGAAAACACCATGTACACTGCAAAGCAGATGACTATTAATCATTATCATAAAGTACTTCTCAATTTATGGCATATTTTCATTCCTCCAGAAATTGGAAATGATCAGTTTCTTAAAATGGGAGTTTAGATGATAAAATAAGAAAACAGAAATGTGGACATTCTTTGAGTTTGGCCCTTAACAGAGGAAAAAAGGTATAGAGGAAAAAGGTGATTCAATTGGGAGTCAACAAATACCAAGAAATATCACCCAAGAATAGATTAATATCTGTGCTTCAAACTTAGAAGCACAATTTTCATTTTGTTCAAATTGGCTATGCTAAATAAAGCAAGAAAGCCACTTGGGGAAAGTAACACAGTCAGTGATTGAAATGAAAGAAAGCCAGGTTGTTTTTGTTTACTTATTTTTTAACTTAAAGCAAGTTAATAAGCAGTTCTGGTAACCCAATAGGGCTTTTCACATTTCTAAAGTGATGGCTTATTTCCTTTGATCATTTTTAGTGCATTTTAATTGTACATAACAGTGGGACTTCAAAGTTACATATTTGTACATGCACATAACATAATCTGGTCAATTTCATTCCCCAGTACCTTGCCTTTCCCTTCCCTCCTCCTTCCCCCGGTCCTCTTCCTCTATTCTATTGATCTCTCTTTTATTTTCATAAGATATCCCTTACTTCTCTTTCCCTTTCTCCCTGCTTTTCTCTTCAGCTTTCACAAGAGAGAAAACATACTACCCTTGACTTTCTGAGTCTGGCTTATTTCAATGAACATAACATTCTTAAATTTGATCCATTTTCCTGTAAATGACATAATTTTGTACTTCTTTATGGCTGAGTAAAACTCCATTTGTTTATATACCACATTTTCTTTATCCATTCATTTATCCAGACACCTAGGCTGGTCATAATTTGGCTACTGTGAGTTGTGCTGCTATAAACATGGGTACGCATGTATTGCTATAGTATGCTAATTTTAATTCTTTCAGAAAAATACCAAGGAGTGGTATGATGGCCATGTGGTGGTTCCATTCCTAGATAAAGTGATGACTATTAATGTGCAAAATCTGACATATCACTTACCGTCATCTTGTGTAGGGTATGTGTTATGTATGTGAACAAATATGCACACACACATACCAGATAAAAATAACTAAAATTAGGGTAAGAGGATTTCATTCTTGGATTTTAAGAAGGCAAAAGTACTGATTGATTCAGACACAGTGTAATTTATAGGAGTAACTACTTAACAGAAACTGAATACATAATTTATAAATGATGACAAGGAAAGAATAGAAAAAAAATCCTAAAGAATGAATGTCTAGCATACTGTACTTTGTGTGTTTCTTCATTTCTGCTAAATGTACATAAAACTAACTTTTCAAAAGTTATTGGTATGGCTGCATTTCTCAAGATTGAGTATTGTTTTCTTATTATTCAGTTCAAAATATTTTGTTATGCTTTTTCTTCCTTTGGTTCATGGGTTACTCAGAAGTGCAATTTCACAAATTTCAAATATGGAAATTTTGTAATTATTTTTTGTGACTAGTTTCTAGTATAGATTAACTGTAATCAGAGAATGTCATCATATGTGATTTAAAATTTACTGAGACTCATTTTATTGCCCAGTACAAAGAATGATAAACTAGTCTGTGGGCCAAATCTATCCCACAGTCTGTTTTTCGTGCTAACAAGCTAAGAATGGCACTTAGATTTTTAAAGCATTGTTCAAAAAAGGACAAAGAAAGAAGGAAGTGACAAGATTATATGTGGTCGATACAATTTAAGATTTATTCTTTACCAAAATTCACCAATCCCTAGTCTTATATATGGTCAGTTCTTTAAAAATGTTTCATTGGTGCTAGAAAATGATACTCTACATTAAGTGCTATATTATATGATACAGTTTACTAATACAGATACAGATTAGTAAACTGTATCTTTAGATATTGTTGTTCAAATTTCTTGTGTCATTATTGATACTTTCTGCTTTTCTATCAGTGATTGAGAGGTGTATTGAAATCTCCCACTGTGATTATACATTTGTCAATTTCTCCTTGCAGTTCTGTCAATATTTGCTTAAATATTTGCTTAAATATTTTTAGCTTACATTGCTATATACCTTTGTTAATTGAACCTTTTATTATTATGAAATAACCCTTTTTGTCTCTATCAATATTTTCTTTTTAAAGTCCATTTTATTGATCTTAATTCAACCAGAAACAGCTTTCTTTTGATTAGAATTTGCCTAGTATATCATTTTTCTTTTTGTTTTTTTTCTTTTTTTTCTGGACAAATAAGGAAAAGAAAAATACAATGCCATACTTACAAGTGGTACGATTTTATAAGCAGTAAGATAAGACTGAAAGTTAAATACTTGGAAAACAGAAATAATAGGCCCTTAGAAATACTTGCAACAAAACTGTGTAAAATCTTGATGGAGAAGACTATAAAGTTTGGAAGAAATAAAAAAACTAAAGACCTAAATTAAAATAGATTTCAAAAATGATCTATGACTCAATGCAATCTCAAACAAAATCCCACCTGGGTGTTAGCAGAACTTTACAGGTTAATTTTAAACAGTATATAGATTTCAAGGGCCTAGAAGGGCCAAAACATTCTTAAAAATCAACAACAAAAAGGTGTGTGTGTGGGGGAATTATCCTACCAGATACCAAGTTATAGCATTAAGAATATTCCTACCAGGCTGGGAGTATAACTCAATGGTATAATGTTTACCTAGCATTCACTATCCTCAGTAACACACACACACACGAAAGAAAGGAATGAAGAAATGTTTGCACCATATACAAAAAATTAATTTTACGTGGATGAATGAATTAGATGTGAGAAGCAAACATGTAGCACTTTCAAAAGAAAGAATATTTTCATGACTTTGGGTTAAGGATTTCGCAAACAAGAAACAGAAACCACAATCCATAGGGAATAATTTAATAAGACCAAAGAAACAATTCTGTTTAATGAAAGACAGTTTAAAAGAGAGAAAGAAAGAGAAGATAAGCGACAAACTAGAAAAGTTTTTTGCAACAAAATGACAAAGGATAGCATCCCTTACAAATCAAAAGGAGAAAGGACAACCCAAGAGTCATTTTCAAGAAGGAAAAGAAAAACAAATCAAATCATCAACACAAAAATGAAAAAGATGCTCAATTTCATTAGTATTCAGGAAAAGATAGATTAACAATGCATAAATTTATTTCCTGCCAGAATACTTGCTATTAGTCACAATACAATTAGTTAAATACAGATGAAAGTATGTGCATGCTTCACATCTCCTTCCTTGATAATTTTCCAATCATTACATTTACTGTGTGTAGGCTCCACCCTCCCTTCAGTCCCACACCCCCCTATGCCCCACCAACTTCATAAAAGCAAGTGTTGGTGTTTGTTCTCAAACTAGCAAGAAGAACACTACTAATCTCTCATCATGCAGCTTAAACTGCTGCAGACTAGCCCCAGCTCTGCTTCTAATGGTATCTTACGTAACCTTTCCTTCTGGATTTCCTTATTTATCGAACTAATTCCTTAGTGACTGAACTAAGTAAGCTCTAAAGACCCCCTCCAATCTTGCCACTGCCTACTTTACTTGCCACTTTACTAAAATTTTCTTCTTCCATTCTCCTATCAAATATATTTCCTTTAGTGTACTAGGCATTGGAATATAAAGGAATAGACACAACAATCTCTGGGCTCCAAAGTCTCACAGTCCAAGGAAAAGTAAAAAAGTTAAATTCCAGGTATGTGGCAAATGCTGCAGCTGAGATAAGAAAAGGGGTTCTGGTAGACACAAGAGGAAATAAGTGCACTGAGACTGAGGAGCAGCAGGGTTTGGAGTGTGGGGGTTGCATGAGGCAAAGGATTTTCAGGCAGAGACTAGTGTGGGCAAAATCTTGAGGAAAAAAAAAATTGGGCTTATGGGGCTTTTTAAAGATTTCAGCATGGGATAATGGCAGGCTTCACATGCTACACAAGGAAGTAAACAGTGACAGCAGAAAAGAGATTTGATAAATTACTGAGTTACAATGAGAAAGACCCACCACCCAAAAGCAAAGGCTGAGAGAGAAACTAAAGTCAACAATAATTCTTGGGAGAAATAAGGAAGCTATGAAGCCTTTGCCAATGACGATATAGAGGAAGGACCGATTTGAGAAAAATTAATGAAGCAGAAATGTTATAATCAGCTGAATGACTAGCTTTAGGGGTGGAGGAAAAAGAAAGAGAAAAGGATGACCCTTTTGATCTTAGCTTGGACTAATGGGTAGGTTGTGGAGTCTTTAATCAAAATGGGAAAAAGAAGTGAATTTTGAAGGAAACAAAATTTTTCAGCATACTGAATTGGAGGTATTCAATCATTCTGGGAGAGATACTTATTAGGTCTTAAACTAGGAAGTTTAGAACTGGAAATAAGAATAGCTAACATATAGTCAGTGTTTATTGTGTGCCTGATACTGTTAAATTTACTTTACAAGATTTAGGATAATTCTTGTAACTCTGCAAGATAGAAGCCAATGTTAAATCTACTTTAAAAATGAGAAAAATTGGCACAGAACCCTTAAGTAACTCATCCAAGGTCACCAACTGGGTAAGTACTTGAATTCTTGAGTCTTGACACAAACCTGTGCTAATCACTCCACAGTGGTCACCTGTGAGCTATCAGAAGCACTGGCAGAGGTCAAAGATACTGGAGAATATGTGAACTGTAAAGAAGACTAAGGGCAGAAACCTGGAAACACCAATACTGAAGGGAAGACTAGAACAGAGGACCAGAAAGCTAAGGATAGACCAGGGCACATCAAAGGGAGAAGAACATTTTGAGAAAGAGGAAATACGTAATAGTGTCACTTGATGCAGCTCCAAGTCAGATGGCAGAACTTGACAACTGGAAGGCCTAGGACATCATTCTGGGAGGTTAGTTTTCCAAGAGGCTAAGGCCAGACTGCATTGGGTTAGGGAGAATGGAAACAAACAGGTGAAGAGAGCTCCAAAAGAGCTAACCATCAAAGGAATAAAGATCAGAAGGCTACTACAAGGTTTTAAGTTGGGAGAGTTTTGTTATAAAGACAATTCCAAGCATTCTTTCATGTCCATTAGTAAAAAGTAAAATTCACAAATAGTTCACTGAAGACCTGTAAAAAATTTCTTAAGTCCTAACAGTGGACTTGAGAACATCTTACAAAGGAATTTTTGTAGTCTCCTCTCCACACCTTGAGCTTTTGATCTGCCACACGCAGCTCTACCCTCCACAAGGAGATACTCTCACCTGGCTCTAGACACATCACTTCTCCTCAGTTCCTCAAACTAAGCTCTCTACCTTCTCAGGTTTGCCAGTTACCTATACCTAGAAAACTCTTGCTTTTGCTTCTATGGGCTAGCTTCTTGTTCTTTAAAGCACCCGTTTCAGAGGGACTTCCCTGACCAACCTACCAAAATAATACTCTTATCAAAATTATTCTCCATTATGGTACCTTATTTTTTCCTTCATAGTCCTCAATTCATCCTGTAACTACTTTATTTGATCACATTTAATTGGCTGCCTCTTCCACTAGAATGTATGCATCCTGTAGCAAAAACGCCTCCAGCTTGTGGCTTCAGTCCTTATTAGAATAGTTCCTGGTGAATTATAGGTGCTGGGTAAATGTTTGTTAAATGAACTATATGACTCAATTTCTTCATCACCTTCCTCCATTAGGATCATGCATTATTTTTAAATCCAATGGTTTTCAATGTATTAACATATATAATCACAATAGCTAACATTTATTGCACTCCCACTAGATAACAGGCTCTGTGCTACAGGCTTTAATTGTATAATTTCAATTAATTTTCTCAATAATTCTCTCATATGGATAAGTGCTTTAAAAATGATTACAGTCGTACAGGCGAGGAAACAGGAGGTTGTATAACTTCCCCAGGTTCACACAAGTGGTGAAGCCCGGGTTAAAACTTAGTTCTTCAAAAACAAAACAAAGTCAGACCACTGCTCATTTCGAGTGAAGGAACACACTTTATTCTGGGAAGTTCTGATCTAGTTTTATTTGTTACGGGATTACACCTGCCCTGTTTAGGTCATACCCCAAGCTCAAATTTTACTCACTTTTCCCACTTGCTTTCTGAAGGTGAAAGGCCAGGGCAGCGAGCAAGAGCGCGGTCCCAAACTTTGCAGTTCACTGCTTCTCCGGAGGAAGATGCAGGAGGGAACAAGAGTCTAAGCGTTAGCAACTTACCTCTCCGCACTAAGACCTAACTCAGCACCTAACAGGCTACCGGAGATTTTGGAGCTGAAGCCAGTTCCGGCACCTCATCAGTGGCCAAAACACTTACCTTAACTGCCACCTCCGGAGCCGAGTCCACCGCCACTGTCAGAGAGGGCTTGGCCGAAGGCGACTTAGTCAAGTGCATGATGGAGTCGGCGGCTGGCAGCGGACACCTACTGCCTTCACTGTCCGAGTCCGATTCGGACCCTGAACCCGAACCATAAGAAGCGGCCAGAGCTGCAATCGCAGCGGACATCACGGCAACAGATCCTTTGCACAGACCAGGCCCGGGCGGAAGGAGAAGCGACTCCTAGGTCCTGGCAGATTACCACGGAACACATTATTTACCTCCTTGGCTAAGAAATAATCTATAACATTTTGAAACAATAAATTAATCATTAGAATAACTAAAATATGACCTTGAATTCTGAAACATTTAGGAAAGGATAGATAATCATAATAGTTTATAGCTTTCAGGACCTATCTGATTAGATTAGAGACTAGGAGTTCTGAAATACCTGAGGCCTCGAGGTCCTGTACTCCCGGCTTGCAGCGCGGCGGGAAGTGCGAAGAGGCACAATGGGAAGTGTAGTTTGGAGCGAGGGGGCGGTGCGGTGCGGGAAGGCCTCCCTTAGACCCCGCCCCTAAATGGATGGTTCATTCAATTGGCTATCATCTTCCCTCATTCCCTGGCCAAGCACGGTTCTCTCCGTCCCCCTCCCCCAAACTGAGGATTGGGTAATACCACAGAACCTCAGGAAAGGGGGAAGAGCGCTCTTCGCCCCCTACGATGGGTGAGTGGGCGAAGGCTGAGTTTCCCATCACCGCTCCACCTGGGCACTGGGGGCTGAAGGAGAAAGTGACAATCTTAGGTTCGAAAACCTATGGGTGGCCAGGAGTACCTCCTGGGAGAAAGGATGGGAGATTAGATAGAGTGCGTGCCGCGGTTCCCCCTGCTTCTGGTGCGGATTCCGGCGTCCGGTTGTGGAGCGTCGCGCGCGGGGAGGGGGCGGGCGGGGGGCAGCGGCGGCTCGCGGTGTTGTTCGCTCGCGCACCGAACACATCGTGGGTCCGGCGACCGGCAGGCGCCCTAGGCGGCATTCCCGGTGGCCCGGCGCTTCAGCAGCTGCCCAAAGCGGGTTCCACCCCGGAGTCCGACGCTCCTGTGGGCTGCAGGTGGAGTCCCCGAGCTGAGCGGGACCGGCGGCCGCCGCCGAAGCATGAAGAAGGGGTAAGGCTAAAGCCCCCCACGATTTCACGGTGAGCGCGAGTCTCTCAGGAATATTTTTTTCGGGAGAGGGGGTCCTGGGAAAGGAACTCTTCCTACCGACCCGAGCGAAGAGAGGTGTGCATGGATCTCCAGTCGGCGAAGGTTGCGGGGATGCATGGGCGCGCCTCCCCCGCGATGGTCCCCACCCCCATTCCGGGTTTCCCGAGCTCCCGCCGCCCACCAGCCACCCGGGCTGGGTGCCGAGGAAGCGGGCGGCGGGTGCGTCTGGATCTCGGTAGCACGGACTGGCTGGAGGCAGTTCTGGGCGGAGAGACTGCGGGTCTCACCTGAGGTGCCACGGTCTGGGATCCACTGCCCACTGGCACCCGCGAGCTGCCCCTCGTGCCTCCTCGCCCTAGAGAGGCGCCAGTTCTGGGTAACGGAGAAGCCCCTGCTCGCTGTACGTACCCGAGGCTATGTAAAGCAAGCTAGTGCCTTTGCGTGTTTGTGCCGTGGGTCTGTCTTAAGACGTGGGTCTGTCTTAAGACGGAACGGTAAAGAGAGTGCGGGCATCCTTTTTTCGTTTGAAGAGGCTAAGCGGTGCGGTCGCTTCTGATGCCTGTTAATGGGGAGGTGCCTCGGGCAGAGTTAGGGAGCCGCTCACTGAGCTCTGATGTCGACAGGACTCGCCCATTGTGCCACCCAGATAATTATTCAACTATGCAGCATCCATTGCACCTTTCCCATTTTTCTTTTCCCCTTGCTACAGCGTGCCCCCTAGCTTCGGTACTCGGACACCTCTTGCACTTACCGATGATGAACTAGAATAATGATAAAAAGAAAGCATATCCGACCTGAACATTCAGGACCTGTCCTGTAACCGATTAATTAATTAGTCCCCAACTGGAGTAGGTACTTTGATATGACTCGTTCTAATACTATCCTTTTCTATATAAAGTGTGCTTTGGATTCTATTTTTTAAAAAATTGGAGGGTGGATGTTAGATTTACATATTAGCTAAGTCCTATTTTTTAGTTCAGTAATTGATGTAATCGATTTGTTGGCTATTCAACTGATCTAATGCTCTTCAATTTGTATAGTAGATAACTTTCATTTTGATAATTGATAGCATTGTATAATTACCAATGCAATCTAAGTTTGAACTCTCAGTAACACTTTATCCTCTATGATCTAAGTTTGTTAGAAAAAGTATTTATTTATATTGAATATTTGAATAAAGGACGATATAAAATTTTCCAAGTTTTGAATAGGAAAAGTTTTGTATTTTTTTAAGCAGCAGAGTATTTTATTACTAATCATGCCTTAAGTTGAGTGAAAGGAAAGATTTAATATTTAAGGTGGGGTTTTAATAGATCATTCTTTAATTTATCTTTTTATTTTTATTCATTTCTTTGCAATATCATGTATTTACTTGTTGTTTTCTTGTTTTTCTAACTTCTATTTACAAGAATGAGTGGACTTCAGTTTTGCATGATCTACCTGAAAAATGAAGTATTATTTTGAAAGCATAAGAAACAATTGTGGGTTACTTGATTATTATGTTAAAGATTACCATTTGAGTCTCATGGTTTAAAAATAAATGATTTACTACCAAAAATATTTTCTTTTTCTTTTTGTAATCCACCTTTTCCATCTTTCCTTGCTTTAAGCTTGTTGCATTAACCCTTTTCATAAAGAATTGTACATAGGCATTGCAGAGGCAGTTTTAAGGTACAGTAATTGTTAAATAGAACTTGGAAGTGGCACACACATAAGTTGATGATGTAGAATCAGTTGTTTGGTTAGGAGATGACCTTGCAATTTACAAAATGGACACCGTTTTGCCTTGGTTTCCTTATATGTAAATGGAGATAATACTTATTACTCCAGTAGGTAGTATATATAAATTCTGTAAGGATGTTTTTATAGTGATTTTAAACAAAATTTAAATGTTAGTGAATAATGGCAATTTCAGTGTAAAATACATTAAAAATGTTTTTAGGATTTCCTTGGCACATTAGAATGGCTGATTTACATTGATTTTTGCTTTGGAGAGGTATGGCTCTAAATTGAAGAATTTCTTATCTATCAAGCATTTTCAATTCCAGAATTACTAGTTTCTGTAGCTAATACATGTGTGTAATTATAAGTATAGGTATAGTTAGTTAATGCCAATGAGAACATTATGTGACTTGGTAATAAACAAGTAGAACATTGAATCAAGTTTGCGAAAATAAAATATCCAGAAAATGTTAAGGCCTTTTTTCATTAAAAATTTTTCATAAATCAGCTTGGGGATATAGCTCAGCGCTTACCTAGCATGCATGAGGCCTTGAATTCGATCCCCAGCATGCAAAAAGGAAACAAAAAGAATTTCAAGTGGCACAATCCAAAATATATCATTGTGATCATTTGTAAGGTATGGAGTTAATTTATTTTTTTGGTTTGTATATATCAATATATTCAGAAATCATGTATTGATATTGTGTAATACTGTAAGTGTACATCTTGCTTAATTTCAGGAATAATTTAAGATATCTTTTCCAAGTATTTGGTTTTCATTACTATAGTAGATAGTAGCTTTTGATTTCCTTGTTGGAGAGTTAATTCAGTCAGCTTTCATAGCACAATTACTTCTGAAAGATTGTATTATTAGAACTTTCGCCAAAACAATGTTTTTGTTTCATTTGTGGGAGAACTTCATATAGGTGGTAAGGCTTTCTTAAGTGTTTTTAAAATTGCTGTTATAGGCTGGGTGCAGTGGCACATGCCTGTAATCCCAGGAGGCTAAGGCAGGAGGATTGCAAGTTCAAAGCCAGCCTCAGCAATTTAGTGAGGCCCTGTCACAAACAAATAGATGATTGATTGATTGATTGATTGATAGATAAATGGGTCTGCATTGTGGCTTAGTGGTTAAGCATCCTTGGGTTCAATCCCTGGTACCAAATAAATAAATACATAAATAAATTACTGTTCCATGGATTTTTTAAACAATTAATTTGATTACATTTTATAATTTTTAAAAAATGAGCAAAAATTTAATAGTCATCATCACTTGGGTAAATGCAGTTAACTAGTGGTTTTTCTTAAGCTTTTTGAGGACAAGAACTAACCTGAAGCTCATGGTAAATTCAAAGGTGACAGCACAGTGTTTAGCAAATACCAGGGATTCAGTTTTCTTTATTGAACAAATAAAATGAATGAGTAAGGAATAGCCACTGAATTAATATATTGAGTGAAAATTGTTAAAAGATTTATCAAACATTTAAATTAATGCAACAGTTTTATCTTGAAAAAAATTGTTTTTGGAGGTTCTTTGAGAACTTTTACTTTCTTTTTTAAAATTATATTATTTTATCTTCTTTTATAATACTTTTACCATGTTTTTGAACTAGCACTAGATACTGAATAATGTATATGTTGGCTACCTAAATGAAATATTAACAATTTTCTTCTTTTATAATTCACTTAATGAAAATGTATATTAACTTTTTTTATTATTGAATGAGTATAGAAATGTTTTTCTTTATGACTTAAGTTTTCTCGTGAAACATTAATAAAAATGATGGATGTAAATTAAATCTTGTGCAAAATGTCTGAGTACCTAATTTTAAAAATAAATGATCCCCGAGGTAGAGCTTTATATAAAATTAAGAATCTTGTGTTTTCAGTTTATCATATTCAGCTTAGAATTTTGAGTCTTTGTGAGTTGATAGCCCTAACATAGAATGGGATTTATTGTATCCTTAAAATATAATTATAAAATGGTTTGGAACCTGGAACTTATTTTTTCAGAAACAATATGCTTGGTAGTTAGATTCACAGACAGCCCACTAAAGCATATTTAGCCTGTAATAAACCTGAAGTATAGGATATTGTAATACTAGACAATTATAAAATTATACTAGTAATAAATATTATATTTAAAATATTTATAACACCGACAGTTTTGTCTTGGTAGGCATGACAACATTAGGAACTTGTTCTCTTTCACTCACTGGCTATGAAGAGGAGGTTATTCTTTCGTTCACTGAGTAATCTAGCCTTAAATATCTGGGGCAGGAAGTTGGGACATGATAGAAAGTAGAAGGAAATAGGGTCTTCTACATGACTGTATCTCTCAAAGGTTTTTGGTTCTGTCAATTGTAAAATGAGAAGGTTGAAGTAGATGATTTCTGAGTCCCTTTTACCTATAAATAAAATTCTAAGGCACTTGAAAGATGTGTGTAACCTCTTTTTTTTTTTTTTGGAGAGTTCTCTTTTTTCATTTTTAGTATTACTGCTTATATATTTCCTGTCAGGGAATTTCTCCATTCTGGATCTACCTTTGAAAAAGATTGTAGTTCTGATTTTTTTTTCACACAATTCTTATAAGCAAGACTTCTTAGTTTATTGTTGTTATGTTTGCTTTTTTTGTTTATTTTAATTTAAAAAAGTAAACTTCCAGAAAAACCAATAAATGGAATGGTATGGGGTTTTGACATAGGTGTGGTAGAGTTGGAGGCAGATTGACAAAAAAGTTTATCAACTTCTCAAAGACTGGAGACAGTTTTGGTGTTCAGTTGGTTGTTTTGCTTTGCTTTGTTTTATTTTTGTTTTCTTCATGCCTATTCTTTAAGCTAAATGGATTTTGAGTAAACGGAATTACTGTAGAATAGCAGGCAAATTGTTCTCTTGGGCAGTGGGTGGGAAGATCAGGGTGTTGTGAGAGAGGGGTCATGAAACAACTGTTTGTCATATACATTTTTTGGTAGAATTTTAAACAATTTCTTATTTGGAGATTAATGATATTCAGTGCTAATGTGCAGCATGATCTAAGAGGAAAGGAAGTAATATTGCATGCAAGTCACTTTATAGGTACTATTAAATTTATTTTATTTAATTGATATCATAGCTCTATAAAGATTTTATGGAATTGAGGGGAGAGGGTAACTAAATTGAATAGACTTTTTTCTGCCCAGCAGCAGTTCATGTACTCTGGGAACTGCTTTCTTTCCCCTTTCCTCAATAAGTTACCATTGGAAAATTCATTTTAATAACTGGATAATGACAATTATGTCTACTTGCTACCCTCCCCTCATTTGCAATTGATTAGTGACATGCTAAACCAATTATTCATTTAGCACGTAATTATTGAGAGCCAACTAGTGTCAAAAGAGTAGGTCTTCAGTCTCAGAGTTAACAGTGCAGTAAGAGACACATCATGAACAAATACACATTCACAATTAGAAATTGTGTTGAATGCTATAAAAGAAAAAAGAAAAAAACTAATTTACATTGGGAGTCAGGCAAGGCTTTTTGGAGGCAGATTAGTGAAAACTAGGTGGAAAGGGTAGAGGCTACAAAGAAAATGTGAGACAATTTTATGGTAGGAAAGAGTTTGGTAGTTCAAAGAACTAAAAAAAAAAAAAAAAAGCACGTCTAGAATAGATAAAGCTTAGTAAGAGGGATTATAATTTAATAGAAGCTAGCAGAGGTAATCAGGATCCAGAATATATAGGGCCTACATAAAGTCTAAAAGGTTCTAAAAGGGTTATGGAGTTTTAGTATAAGTCTGTTCACGAAGCCAATGAAGAGTTTAAATAAGGTTAATGATTGGATCATACCTATGTTTTATAAAGATTGCTCTGGCTTGGGAGGGTGAAGTTAGAGAAACTGATACAATATATTTCTGTAGTTTATTGACCCAGTTTTAGACATTTGCACTGAGCTGGATCACTCAGTTTTTTCCTGGGTCCTAAATGGCCAGGGGGTAAGGAAATTTGTTTTATTTCCAGTTGGTGAAGATTTAAGACTCTGAAACTCTTAATTGGCCTGTTTCTTGCCATATGAACTAGATAAGAACAGGCATCTAAATAAAGAGTGTGAGGAGAAACACATGCAAAGTCCTGACTGTATTCAAGTGCCTTTGTCCATGGTCCTGAGACAGAGTTCCCAGAGACACCCTGGTATCTTTGTAGTAAGTCCTCATTTTTGCATGAACTAGTTGAAATTGTATTTCTGGTACTTGTCAACCAACTAAATCCTGTCATATAGTTTCTAGTTTGTACAAGGTCACATGACTAGTAAAAAGGGAGATGGATTTTGAACATAGATGTGTGATTTCAGAATCTTTTTTTTTTTTTTTCTATTCCCCTGTGCTGCCAAAGTACCATTTTGTAAAATTCAGGATTTTAAAGAAATTCAAAGGAGGTGAATTTTGGGTGTGCCACATCTATTGGATGATGGTGGAAGCAAAGTTTTGTGGTATTTTTTATTTTGTTTTGTTTTTTGGTGTATTTGACAGTATTCCAGCTTCTTGTTATTCTTTTCCTCCTGAGTTAACAGTTGCTCAGGTCTATGCCAATAAGTTAATTTTTTTTTGTAATGACTATGTCATTTTGAAAGAAGAACAAAGGCTTATGTGTTGGACATGCATTCAATTGTTTGGCTTCTCTACCAAAAATTATGAAGTCTTAATAATTAAATAATTAAATATGTTGTTTTTCATATTTTGCTACAAAAGTAAACTTTTTGTAGTCTTTTTGGTGGGGATGTCTGTTTTCTTCTTTCTCTTTCATAAATGTTTATAACAGATGTGTACTAGAGGTTATGCCAGAGAATTGTGGAAAGGTTAAGCAAAAAGAACAGGTGGTGCATTTAGTGGAGAACAAAGACTAACACTTATTTTTTAAAAAATCAAAATAAAAGCTCTGTGTAGTACATCATAATATGTGACTAGAACTTTTGTCACTTTTATTGATATACTTAAAGAATCCTCATTTGGTCTGATTGATTTTTTTTGTTAATTCCTATTTTCAATTTCCTTGATTCTTGTTCTAATTTTTGCTATTTTTTCTTCTGCTTGTTTTAATGTTTATATTACTCTTCTTTTTCAGATTGCCTTAGATGGAGCTTAGATTGTTGATTTTACTTAGTTCTAATATAGACATTCAGTGCTATAAATATCCCTCTAATCACAGCTTTTGGTAGATCATACAAGTTTTTTTTTTGTTGTTTTTTTGTTTGTTTTTTTTAAAATTGTAGATGGACACAATGTCTTTATTTTATTGCTTTGTATGTGGTGCTGAGGATCGAACCCAGGGCCTCACGCATGCGAGGCAAGCGCTCTACCACTGAGCTACAACCCCAGCCCGATCATACAAGTTTTGATAAATTATATTTTCATTTAATTCATAGTATTTAGAACCATCTCTTGAGACTTTGAACTATGCATTATTTAGAAGTATTTAGGTGTTTAATCTCCAAATATTTTGGGGTTTTCCATCTATTTTTCTGCTGTTGCTCTCTTGTTTAATTCCATTATGCTCTTCTAAGACCATACAGTGTATGGTTTCTTTTCTTTTAGAAATAAAATTTTCAGGTCTGCTTTATGGCCCCATATCTGGTCTGCCTTGGTGAATGGTCCATGTGACCTTGAAAACAAACTCATGCTATTGTTGGGTGTAGAACTATATACATGTCAATTAGATCCAGTTGATTGATTGTGTTACTTAGTTCAACTATATCATTACTGATTTTCTGCCCAGTGGATCTGTCACTTACTAATAGAAGATGTTAAAGCCTCCAACTATGATAGTGGATTCACCCATTTCTCCTTGCAGTTCTATTAGTTTTTGCTTTACATATTTTGATACTATTATTAAGAGCATATGTATAAAGGATTGTTATGTTGTTGTGGAGAATCCATCCCCTTTATCATAATATAATCCATTTTTTTTAATCCCCAATAATTTCTCTTTTTCAGAAATCTCCTTTGTCTATAATTGACATTGCTATACCTTGAGATTGTTTTAGGTTCATGTTAGTATGGTATATAAAGATATCTTCATCCCTTTACTTTCAATCTATCTTTATATGTAAAGTTGGTTTCTTGTAGACAATATATAGTTGAGTCTATTTTCTCCTCTTTTTATTCATTGATGGTCTCTGCTTTTAGCTGTTGTATTTGGACCATTCATATTTTAAATGGTTATTGATACAAGTGAATTCATATCTACCATATTTGTAACTGTTTTATATACTTCGCATTTGTTCTTTTTTTTTTTTTTTAATTCTTTTTTTTAGCCTTCTCTGACTTTGGATATTTTATAAGATTTTCTTTTCTTTTCTTTTTTTTTAATTTTTTTTTTAGTTGTTGATGGATCTTTATTTTATTTTATCTTTGGAGGTAAAATAAATAATTGTTTAAACAAGGGTTTTTGAAATAAGTATATTAACATGGATGTTGTTGATATATTTTAAGCCCTTGGACTAGATCATAGACAAAGCTATGGTTTACATTTTTAATGAAATAAACAGCATGGTATTTAAATGTATCTATTATAGTCAATTTTTAGAGTAAATAGTATTTGTTTTTGTTTTCATCAATTTAGTTTTATTACTTTAAATTTTTTTTATTTTTAAAAATTTTTTTTAGTTGTAGATGGACACACAACATCTTTAATTTATATATTTATTTTTATATGGTGCTGAGGATCGAACCCAGTGCCTCACGCATGCAAGGCAAGTGCTCTACCGCTGAGCCACAATCCCAGCCCCTTACTTTAAATTTTTTTTAAAATTTTTTTTTAGTTGTTGATGGACTTTTTAATTTTTTTATTTGTATGCAGTGCTGAGAACCGAACCCAGTGCCTCACGCATGCTAGGCAAGCGCTCTACCACTGAGCCACAACCCCAGTCCCCCCTTACTTTAAATTTTTAAGTGACTCTCAACACCAATCATGTTGAACTTAAAGGTGGTGAGATGTTTTGAAAGTTAAGTTACTTATTTTTATTTTTTGTGTGTTTATTTGAATCTGTTCTCCATTTGCAGCTGCCTTGTCAAATAATATTAGAATTATCTGTAATTGACTTTACTTGGGGATGACAGTGAAGCATTTACATTAAGTTAGAGATGTGTGTCTTAAGGTGTGCCTCACTTTAAGAAATCCAATGGAGTGAGTATACATAAAAATAAGAGAAAAGATCCAGGATCTAAAATTGTAGTATATGTTCAAGGAATGCAGACTGAGAATGAGATAGAAGGAAAGCCAGAGACTGGAAGTGTTCAGAAAGCCAAATTAAGAAAATGCTTAAAGGATTGAACAACTATGACAGATGTTATTAGGTTGAGTGAGAAGAAGCCTGAGAGTTAATCATTGGTTACAAGTAGAAGATAACAAAGCTATTTGGTCTACCTGAGAGCTTGTATGAATTTACTTTAGCACATCAGAATCCAAGATTTTCTGCTTGTGTATTTCTGAAAATATTTTTAAAATTCTATATACTTTATCCTGTTAAATGTTTAAAGTTGATGTAATATGTTCAACTCATTTTTTTGTGTATGGGTGGTAGAAAATAATAAGCATTATATAGCATGAATATTGTCTATAGTTGAAATAGTTAATGTTATTTGATGAAGTGGATTTTTGAGATTTCTATTGAAATATAGTTGACATATAATAAATTTATACCATTGGATCAATTTCCTGAGATTCACTCAGGAAATAAATTGTACAGTTGGATGAATTTTGACTTTTAGATTCACTCACCTACCAAGATAATGAACCCTCAAAGGTTTTCTATTTCCCTTTGGTAATACCTGTGTCCTAACCTCTTCCTACTTCTTCCACCAACCCCAACTCCTTCCCTAAGCTATAGCTAATCTGCCTTCTGCCACTGTAGGCTAATTTGTACTTTTAAAAGCTTTATATAAATGGAACATGTAGGATGTATCTTTTTTGTTTGACTTCTTTCATCTAGTGTAATGATTTTGAGATTCATCTGTATTGTTACATCATTAGTTTAAGTTATTGCTGAGTACTAATCCATTGTATTAGCACTGTTCCAATGGATGACAGTTTATTACCAGTTCATTTGTTGATGGACATATGGATTGTTTTCAGGTTTTGGCTTCTACAAAGACAGTTGCTTTTAGCATTCATTACAAGTCATGTTTTTAGATGTATACTTTCATGACTCATGAATAAACACCTCGAAATAGAATGACAGGGTTGTGTGCTGGACATATATGTGTTTAATTTTGCAAAAAACTCTAAATTTTTTTTCACAATGGTTGTGTAATATTACATTACCACACAAGCAAGGTATGACTTTGGTTGTTCCATATCCTTACTATTCTAATTTTAGCCATCCTAATAGGTATGTAATGGTATCTCCTTGTGGTTCTAATTTGCATTTAATTTGCATTTCTCTAATGACTAAGGATTTTGACTATCTTTTTGTATACTTTTTGGCAGTATATTTGTTTAAATCTTTTGCCCACTTACCTGTTAGGTTTTTTCTTTTCTTTTCTTTTGTGGGGGCAGCTGTTTTGTTTTTAAGAAGGGGTCCCACTGTGTTACCCAAGCTTGTCTCAGACTCATGGGCTCAGGTGATCTTCCTGTCTCAGCCTCCCAAGTGCTTGGGACCATAGGCATGCACCCATATTGCAAGCTTATTTGTTTTCATATTGTGGCCTTGGGTCATTTACATTAAATAACATCTCTTTGCTTGTACAAGATTATATGCTTCATATGGGAAGAAATTTGAAACTTATTGTTATTGCTGGGTCTCCCAGCACGATGACCTACATGTAATTGTTGTGAAAAAAAAATTATTGACTTTAAGTTTCTATGTACACTGTGGGTAGTATAAAGTTGTGGGAGATTTAGTAACTGCTAGTGAGGGAGAGAAAACATGTATTGGTCATGTTGAGTCATTTTAATGTGACAAACAAATGGTATAAAGGAAGTACTGAAGTAAACTGTAAAAGTTCCACCATCAGAGTAACTTTTTAATTGTAACAATGATTGCTGTTTACATAGCACCTAATGTACTAGGCTGTGAATGTGCATTATTAAAATCCAACAGAAATCTTGTGATGAAACTGATGCTCAGAGTTGTTAAATGTCCCTCAGTTGTAAAGGTGAGTACATTTGAGGTTGGATTCATTCTATGAAGAGAGGATGGCGTGAATAGAAGTCTGGAATGTGATAGTAGGCACAAAGTATGTTCACTGAATTGAAAGATACTTTTCCATCTGCCTATTCCTTTTCTCTAGGATTAAGGACAGACTGTTCATCCTTACAAGCATTATATCTGTTTGCAGCTTGTCTTCTTTTCATCTATCCTTCTAAGTCTTGTTCTTCTTTTTTCATGTTCTTTGACAAATGAACTTGGTGGAAGTAATGTTTTCTAAGTTCTGAACCTGGACATTAAGAAACTTTGCACATTTCTACATGTTATATCAAGCCTCTGCTGGCCAAATTGATGACAAGAGATACTGTAGAATTGAGACAAGCCATCTCAGCTGAGCCATCTTAGACCAGCTAGTCCATGGTCTACGTGGCAGCTGTCCACAAACACTTGAGTGAATCTAGGCATGATTAGCAGAACTGCCCAGCTGAGTCCAGCCTCAATTTCTGACCCATGGAATCAATTGTTTTAAACTGTAAATTTGAACGTTTATTGCATAACAAAAATCAACTGATAAAATCAATATCTTTAAAAAATCCTATTAAATAATACAATAGAATTTTCTGCTGTATTATTTGCCATATAATTTTGAAAAAATATCTCTATTATTTCTCTGGTTTTTAATCCTTAATTCTTTTTTTTTTTTAAATATTTTTTTAGTTGTAGATGGACACAATGTCTTTATTTTATTGCTTTGTACGTGGTGCTGAGGATCGAACCCAGGGCCTCACGCATGCGAGGCAAGCGCTGAGCCACAATCCCAGCCCCAATCCTTAATTCTTAATAGTCATGCAGTTAGTATGGTTCAACTTAAATCTCCATGGCTCTGTCCACTATGCACTGTTGTTTCTCAAATGAGATTGTTTAGAAATAAAGAGTGTTACTACTTCAAAATAAATATGATATATTAAGTCTTTCAAGTTATAAGGAAAAGAAATGCTCAGGTTTCCTTAGGCAACATAAGTTCACCCTAAAGTGAACACTGGGAAGTTAGGAGGCTCAGCATACATATAGCTTTGAGTCCTGGTGATTATAGGATTAGGATTTACATCAGGTTGTTCAGGACAAAGTAGCTGCTTTAGTGACCCATTTTTTAAAAAATGTTTATATTGCATTCATTTTACCTAATAAAGGATTTGATAGAATTTGAATCTTCCGTGGAGGCAGAATTGTATGCCATGTCACTTTCTGTGTTATTGGCCTATGTCTTGTCATATGTGTCTGTTTTTAGATCAAACACCAATCTAGTGGCATAATCAGATTAGCAGGTGTGATTTTATGGAAGGCAAAATAGTTCCACTCATTAGTTTTACTCTACATAGAAATAATCTCATTTCTTTATATCTGTTATCTCTAATAACATTTATATTTGTTTATATTCTAATAAACCACCCCAAACCTGGGTGGATTAAAATAACCATTTTGTTTGTGATTCTGTAGGTCAGCAATTTGGGCTGGGATCAGATGAACAGTCCCTTTCCTAATCTCATCAAGGTTACTCATATAGCTGCAGTTATCTGTTGGCTTAACTAAGGCTGTGTAGTCTAGGAGGACCTCACTCATATATCTGGCAGTTGGTTCTGGCTATTAATCAGGCCATGTATCTCTGAGAGGACAAGCAGATTATCTGGAAAAACTCCAGGAGAACAATTACAGGAGCTGCAAGGTCTCTTGAGGCCTAGGCTGGCAAGTTGAACAATGTTACTTTCACCATATGATATAGTCAAAGCAAGCCATAAGACTAACTTGTATTCCAGGACATAGGAAATAATTTATTAGAGTTGGGAAGAAATTGTGGCCATTTTTAATTTATTATAAGTTCTTAGGCACTTAAGATTTCATAAGCTGGACACTTATGTATTAGTTCCTTTTGGTTACTATAATGAAATACCTAAGGCTGGGTAACTTGTAAAGAGGAGAGTTTATTTTGGCTCATGGTTCTGGTCCAAGATTGAGATCCTTTATCTGGTGATGGACTTCTTGCTGGCAGAGACTCAACATAGCACACGGCATTGCATGGCAAGAGACAGGGAACATATGTATATGTCTCTCTGCTTATAAGGCTATCAGTATTAAATCATGGAGGCCCAGCCCTGATGACCTTATCTAATCCTAATTACCTCTAAAAGACACCACTTCTAAAGAGTATAGTTGAATTAAGTTTATGCCCTCTTAATACATCACATGAACTGTTGTGGAATACTCTCAAGTAATATGCAAACCATATAAATAATGATATACAATTAATTACAGACCAGCACAAAAAAATGACTTGGGTTACTTGGTAGAATAAATAAGAGGCCATAGCCATGAGGCAATATGGGAGGTGATAAGAGGATTGGGACTGAGGCATTTAGCTCTCAATTCTTTGAACATAATAAATTTTCAAGTATTATTTCAAAGTTGCCATTTATTTAAGTTTTGGTAGGTGTTCCTCATGTGAAACAATGGAACCAAATGGCTTAAATAACATGGAATAACCCAAAGGAATGTTATTTGCAAGGAATGAATTCTCACAAAAGAGCAATTTCATAGTTTTGTTTTAAAAAACAGATTAAATGCAAGTGGACTTTTAGAACTCCTTGAGAACTGGATCTCTCTCTTTTTCTATACTTAGTCATCATTTGATAGAAAAAGAAATTGAAAATTTATTACTACCTCCTGATTTTATAACCTCTAAGGCAATTTGGTTAAATAAACATTTGGACTATTAGGAATATAGATAAAGGATAAATGACTAAGGTATATCTGCATTTTAATTCCAATATTGCTTCTCTTCTGCTGAGTTTTTAAAACAAGCATTCAGATTTGGTTATTGATTATGTTAAAGATCAGAACAATCTGTCTGAAGATTCGATGAAGCACTTTTTACAAGCTTATTACATAATAGATTTTGTGGTCATGCAAAATAATAGTTCATAAAAGGGAAGATGGCAGAAATCCAAACTTTGGTTCAAATATTGTCCTTTAAAATAATTCCAATTATATTAAGATAGAATAACCTTTTATCCATGGAAGAGTCTGCTTTAAGAAATACTTTCAACAGCCAGGCGTGGGGGTACATGCCTGTAATCCTGGCAGCTTGGGAGGCTGAGGCAGGAGGATCGGGAGTTCAAAGCCAGTCTCAGCAACTTAGTGAGGCCCTAAGCAATTCAGCGAGATCCTGTCTCTAAATAAAATTTTAAAAAGGGCTGGGGGTGTAGCTCAGTGATTAAGTACCCCTGTACAAAAACAACATCAACAACAAAAAACTTTCAACATTTTGTCACCTCCTAAAAATATATATATTTTTGAGTTCTTATGTTTTGTGGGCTAGGCTTTATGCTAGTCACTTTATTTTAATTCTTGTAAATTACCAGATGAAGTAGGTAGGATTAACTCTGAAGGCATAGAGAAATTAAGGTCCTTAACACAAATTGTCGTGAAGCCAGGATACAAACTCTGTGTTCAGACTCTGTACTCCTAACATCTATAGAGCACTGCCTTTTAAATTTTATAGATTAAGAACAACTAACAGTATTTTTGCTAGAGAACAAAGTAAATTAAAATGTTTTCATTTTTTGCTAGAGTATAAAGTGACAATATTAGTTTATTATTTTAACAATGCAAGTGACACCAAATCTGAAAGAGGTTTCATTTTATGTTATCTTTCTAGTGTCTCTGGTCATTTTTTGAGCCTTACTTTCTATAAAATGAGGACACTAATTGTTCTCATTGTAGCCTGAAGATTATATATAAAGACCATACTTTTGTTGGATAAATATAATTTGGGGGATACCTTTGATATTTTTATTTATTTACTTTTAAAATATATTTTTATATTTTATAAAATATAAAATGGACACAATACCTTTATTTTTATGTGGTGCTAAGGATCGAACCCAGTGCCTCATGCGTGCTAGGCGAGTGCTCTTCCACTGAGCCACAACCCCAGCCCCCGCCCTTGATATTTTTAAAACATTATAATCTGTGGAGGCTAAAAGAGTTCAGAAAATATTCTAGTCAAAATGAGAACTCAGATTAGGAGAAATCAACATCATTTTTCTTGGTAATAATCCATTTTCCCAGTCTTCTTTGTCCCTACTTTCTTTATCCATCGAAATGTTTCTTTCTTATAAGTGTTCATCTGTTTTCTTGTTTTCTCTATTCCATATATAACATAGGATACGTGGTTTGTTCCATTTAGGCTTGGTTTATCAGTAATTTTCTCATGGTTGTTCTTCTTTTCCCAGCAACACCCTTAGCAACCTTCCCACCTCCCGTTTTCTCCCCTCTCCTGCATAACCTTTTAAATTTAATTTTGCATACCTACCTCTTTTCTATTTTATTAAAAAATTTGACTTGTTTAACTTTTGTTGCACTTGCTTTATTTCTAAACTTCAGTCTTCTAGGCAACTGTTGTCAGATTTTCTCATGCATTCTAATTATCTGGGAATCTTGTTAAAAAGCAAATTCTGATTCAGAAGTTATGGGTGGGATCAGAATTCTGCAGTTCTTATAAGTTCCCAGGTGATACTTATGTTACTGATGCTGGTTTAAGGCACACACTTTAAATTAGCACTGCCAATTAATAGTCTTTTGCAAATATTTTTCTTATCTATTCAATCTATTCACAGAACAGAAATTTAAAAATTTATATGAAGTCCAACTTATCAGTTATTTTTTCATAGGTTGTGCCTTTGGTATTTTGTGTAAAAAGTCATCACCAAACCCAAGGTCTTCCTGATTTTCTCCTTTATTACTTTCTAGGAGTTTTATAGTTTTGCATTTTACTTTAGATATATGATAAATTTTAAGTTAATTTTTGTGAAAGTCTATGCCTAGATTAGTTTTTTATGTGTGGATGTCCATTTCTACCACTGTGTGTTGAAGACTATCTTTTCTCCATTGTATTGCCTTTGCTATTTTGCCAAAGATCACTTGACTGTACTTCTGTGAACCCAGTACAACACTGTCTTGAATTCTGTAGCTCTATATTGTCTTGAAGTTGAATAGTGTCAATCCTCCAACTCTGTTCTTTTGCTTCAATAACATGTTAACTAAACAGTCTGCAACCTAGAGGGCCCTCCTTTGAAACTGAATGGTGTGGCACCTTGATCTCAGGCTTCCAATCTTTAGAACTGTGAGAAATTTCTGCTGTTGCAAGACACTTAGTCTATGATACTTTGTTATAGTATCCAGATAAGATACTATCCATAAACATGGAAGATCTTTCCATTTATTTATTTCTTTGATTTATTTTATCGTTTTTTTCTCCATATAAATCTTACATTTTGTTAGATTTCTGCATAAGTATTTTATTTGGAGTGAGTACAGTGTGAATGGTATTGTGTTTTTTAAAAAATATTTATTTTTAGTTGTATGTGGACAGAATATCTTTATTTTATTTTTATGTGGTGCTGAGGATTGAACCCAGTGCCTCACGCATGCTAGGCAAGCACACTACCACTGCGCCATAACCCCAGCCCTTGGTATTGTGTTTTTAATTTAAAATTTTACTTGATTATTGTTAGTATGTAGGAAAGCAGTTGACTTTTGTATAGCAACTTTGTAATCTGCAACCTTGCTATGTAATTGCTTATTAGTTTCAGGAATATTTTTGTCATTTTTTTTTTGTAGACAGTCATTTTATCTGTGAACAAATAATTTATTATTCCTTCCCAATCCATATACTAGGATTTCTGGTACAATGTGGTAAGAGGGTACTTCCTTTTTGTTCCTTGGCAGGAAAGTTTCTAAGTTCTCAACATTATGTATGATTAGTTGTAAGTTTGTTGTAAATATTTTCTATTCCTAATTTGCTGAGAATTTTTGTAATGAATGGGTATTGGATTTTGTAAAATGCCTTTTCTGTATCTCTTGATATGATCATGTGGCTTTTCTTCTATAATCTATTGATACAATGAAATATGTTAATTGATTTTCAAATATAGAACCAGCCTCGCATACCTGTAATGTACCCAGTTGGTTCTAGTGTATAATTTTTAATAAATTATTAGAATCAATTTGCTAATATTTTGTTGAGGATTTTTGCATCTGTTAAAAAGTGATATACTTTCTTGTATTACCTTTGTCTGTTTTTGGTTTTAGGGTAATGCCAGCCTTATGGAATGAGTTAGGAAGCATTCCCTCTGCTTGTCTTTTGTTTTGTGACTTTTGAAGCAAGAGATATCTGCTTGTGTGATAAATAAATCTTGGCTTATGTCTTGCTCGTTTAAGAATTCTAAGTAATGAAGGAGTTAAATTGTGATTAGGTCTGGGTAGACTCTCTGAGAAAAGTGTTCTAGGACCTGTCCTAAAAAAACAAATTTTTTCATAAGTAGTATGTGATATGTTTATATTACTTTTACTCTTTGAAAATATATTGACTATATATCTTTAAATATATTCTCTGAAGTGCCCAGTATGTCAATGAGATAGAATTCTGAATTGCATCATTCTTATAGCTCTTTAAAAAATTGTTTGGTAACAAGCTTTAAATTTTTTTAAGCTCACTGGTGATAACATAGTTTCTTCTATTGTGTTTTGTTTGAGACCTCTTTTCTTTATTGGCCTATGTGCATAATACGTAATAATTTAAAGACTCCCCACATATTAGATTTCAGCTGAAATGCAGTCCTTTCATAGAGGTCGAGTTGAGATATGGTTCTTTCTGTCATGTAGCCAGTTTTTAAAGGACAAAATTGCATTGTTCATCATAGTAAGTGAGAAATCTGGAATGCAGACATCAATATAATAATGCAAAAAGATATAATTGCTTCCTAGTTTTTTTATCGAATGGCAAGGGAATACATTTCTATGAGTTTCTTAAAAGTTTTTCTTGACAGAATAAAATTAAAGAAGACATGGAAAGCAACAATAATATTTCAGTTTTCTTCAGGATAAACATAAATGCAATGCTGTAGATAAGTAGGAACATTTTGTAAATCTTGAGCATGTAAAAATGTTGGGGCAATTAAAGCTTAATCTAGTAAACTAAGGTACCCTTGACTGGGGAATGATCCTCTTCTAACAGTTCTAATGATCTAACAAGCTTACTTGAGCATGATGAACATATTCTGGGGACCAACACAGGGAAAATACCCAAATTCATCCAACTATTGGTGGGGTTTCTAGGTTCAATTTCTAGGTTGTTAGCTAACTGAAATATTAAACTAGTACCTTTCTTCTAAATAAATATATTTTTCCTAAATAAGATGACATTAATAGATAAAATGAGGTTAGTAGATTGAAAATATAATACACAGTTTAGTTGTATTCAACAGCATGTCATGAATAAAAAACTACTTATAAATAAGAAATAAAAGACACTTAAGCATTGTTATATGAATGGATTTAGAACACTGCAATTTGTCTTCTCAACTTAGAACTTGGAAAAAGATTCAGTGAAAGGATTCTTAGATTTTTGGAGCTTTGATTTTTTTTTTTTTTTTAGAGCTAATGATTTTTTAGTCAGATGATTCCTTAGTAATAGCTAAAGATTTTTCCAAGCAAAACATATTTCAAACTTCTGGTTAAGCACAAATTGCACTTATCTCCTCAGGATAGTTTCATATTCACAATTGGTAGAATATTATTAGTTATGATTTTACTATATTGATCTTCCAGTTTTCTATTATAACTAAAAATAATTGATTAAGCTTAAATTGCTCCTTAGGCCTCATATAGTTCATTGTCATGTTTATTCAAAGGAAAAAGAATAGCTTCTTTGAGTATAAGGGAAAAGAAATAATAAATATTAGATTTTTAATTCTCATTTTTATTCAAAATTGGAGAAATCAGCATGTTAAAACAACTATTTATGATAGCCATGATGGGAAAAAAACTTCAAAATCTTCAAGATAAAATTAAGAAGTACTCTATCTCAATAGCAAGTCTAGATAACAGGTGTTATTTTAAAATTATTTCTAAATTCTACTTCAGAAGTTATATATAATGAAAGTGGAATAGTCTTGAAAACATCTGCTTTTAAAAATTAAATGTATGGTGACAGAGTATGTTAGTGGTTTTTAAAATAGATTTGAAACTAATTTCTCAATTTTCTCCATTTCTTACAAAGGTTGCACTAGTCTCAGGCTTTTCTCTCTTCCTTTTCCATATCTAATATTTTTTCCCCTTCTTTCCAAGTGGCAGCTAAGTCCAGATCCCCATCAATTCATGAGTTATAAAATATAATTTCCCCCACTCCGAAAGGTTCTATATCGTTTTTTCAGTTACTTTACCTGTACTATAATTAGGTAACATTATTATTTTTATGCTCATATTTTTCACTAGACACTTGATTTTGAATCAGCTCTTCTTACTATATTACTATTTTATAAATATTGTTTTAAGCCAGTGTAACTTTTAGTTTCAAATATAACTTTCTCATAAATATTAGAAAAGTATCTTTTAAAATTAGACTTAGTAACTAAATAACACTTTCAAGATGTTATTCTTGAAGGTTATCATTATAATACTAAATACAAAGAGAAAATTTGCTGAAGCCATGGTTATTTTAGAACCATTTAGAGAAATAATTTTTTCCCCAAAGTGATTGTGGTTTTATGAATACTGCCACTTAGTCAATTTGCTGCTCATGGCCCAGTATTAGGCTCAACCAGCTACCATCTGGTGTTAGTGGGAGTTGATACTTGAGGACCCCTATTAAGTGCCAAAAGATGGAATTAAAGATGTGGAAACAATCTTATAATGTCATTCCATTTCACTGATAACATTTCTTTTCACAGAATCTGGAAGTATCTCGTGGTTATCCCCTGTATCAGTGGTTTTCAATTTTATTATGTGCTTTACTAAAATAATGTGACAAGATTACATGGAACTTGGTTAGAATTCTGCTTTCTTCAACTCAACAGACAGCATCTCTCTCTCTCTCTCTCTCAAATGCAAGGTTGACTCTATCTACTCACCTGTACATAATTATTACTTATATGCTCTTTTCTCTTTATCTGTGCTTTCTTCTACCAAATTTTTCTTTTCCAGTTTTTAAAGTAATCTGTAGGACTGGGGTGGTGCCTCAGTAGTAGAGCACTTGCCTAGCATGCGTGAGGCACAGGGTTCGATTTTCAGCACCACATATAAATAAATGAATAAAATAAAGGTATTATGTTCATCTACAACTAAAAAATATTTTTAAAAAATAAATAAAATAATCTGTAATTTCCTGTTCTTATTGAACCAGTTTTAAACTGTCAAAATGCAAAATGCTATTAGTGGCTATGGGACATAGAAAGAAATACTAAGATATGATCACTATCTTTAGGGAGCTTATTTTGTAACTGAATAGTAAGACATAAGCTTGGAAAATTGAAATGTAAGAAACAGTTTGAGAAAGGTTATAAGGCAGTGAGTCTTTATTTGGTTAGTAGTAATAGTAAGTAGCATAGAGAATAGAATTATGAATTCAGGTTAAGTAAACAATAACTCATGAACTAGGTATATTGAGGAGGTTTTTATGATGAAGGAAGGGTTTATTCAGGACATTGAAGGATGACTTGGCTTGAGCTACATGAAGAGGAAAATAGACATTCTTTCTCAAGAGAATAATAGCTGGTTCTAATTTTCATTATTAACTCTAACATGAATTAGATCATTTTTTAAAATATCTATTTTTTAGTTGTAGGCGGACAGAATATCTTTATTTTATTTTTATGTAGTGCTGAGAATCAAACCCAGTGTCTCACGCGTGCTACATGAGCACGCTACCACTGCGCCATAACCCCAGCCCATGAACTAGATCATTTTAAGAAAATTGCTGAGGTGAGTCAAATAACCCACCTGAGTGAATTATTCACTTACTTTATCTTGGTAGTCAGTGAAATTCATGTGAGGGTTTCTCTACTCATCCTCTAAAATTTTTGTTTTATATTAAGAGATTTTAAAAAGAAGATATCTTAGAAATAATGTAGTTCAACCTCTCCTCTAATAAAAGCATCCCTTTCCGAGGCAACCTATTTCTTTTTTGGACATATGTGGTATTAAAAGTTTTCTTGTGTCCAGCTTAAATGTCTCATCACTTTAGTCTTTTGGTCTATATTTGTTTTAAGAGAGCTCTCAACCTCATTCCAAATCAGGAAACAGTAATGACAAAAGATTTAACCAAATTTGCCCTCTTAGTTTCTGTTCCAGTTTGACCTTGTATCAAATAAAAAGAATATTTAAGTATTCATTGTAATAATGTGTTGAGTCCAAATATTGAAAAAGAGGTGTAGATTGAATCAATTATGTTGATTTCACTATAGATGAAATTGAGAATTAGATGTAATTGGGAATTTGTAGCGTCTAATTGGTTTAAGTTATATGAGTGCCCAATTCATAGCTTTTGAGTATCTTGGTGAGAAGTCATCCATCATAAAGGTGTCTGAGAACTATTTGTTTTATCAATACTAGGTATCCCATTTGTAATTGCAGCATATTATGTCCTTATATTCCTTATTAGGCATTGGAATGTTCTTAGCAGAATTTTTTATATATGCCTGACTCACAAAGTACAGTTTACATAAGATTCAAGCTTTGGATCCATTTAGTTTTTTTTGCATTTAAATTTTTATCCAAATTCTGTGTTTTGTTTTTGTTTTTTCCTAGCACAGCAAAGTTAGATTAGAAGCAATGGCCAAAAAATCTTTTAATATTTTTGAGATAGAAGAGGATCCCTTGCAATATCTATGAATTTGTGAATGCTTGGTTGCCTCTGTTTACAGAAAATTACATCTACCTTTGGTGGAGACATGTTTATGGATAACTTAGGACAAAACACTCTTTAATTTTTATCCTCATTGCTTCTGCATGAAAATTCAATTCAGTGAAGTTTTGTAGAACTTTCTATTTATATATTTATTTTAAGGCACTTTCTTACAATGCATAGTTACTATACTGGCTCAAATTATATCAATATATTTTTGGTATTGTCTTTAGCATTCTTTTTTAAAAGAAATGAATAAATTACTTTCTTTTTTTTCTTCTACTTTAATACTAAAAACTGTTTTTTACATCCCGTGTTTATATGTGTAGATACTATTAAGTACTTTAGCACATGGAGTGAAGAAACTTAGGTCTCTGCCTCTTAGTCTATCTTCTTTGCCACCTTCATTAAGAGAGTTTGTAGAATTTCATTTCCTCTAAATTTTTTTCCGTTATAGAAAAGAAGATTTCACAGCTTCTCCTGAAATTTACTTTTGGAGCTCAAAGAAATCCCTCTCATTTTCCACTCCAAAGGTACCTTCAATACGTTCCCTACTAAAAGCAATCTTAATGTATATTTGCATATTTAAATTAGACAATTCATTTTATCAGAAATTTTAAATATTCCATTAGGTCTAATGAAGTATTTATGAATAAAACTTATAGCATAAATTTTAAGTTATAAAAGAATAAGTTCACATTTTTTTAGTACTAGCTTTAGCAAGGGTAGAAAAATATAGATTAAAATTATCATGAGATACCACTGTACACTTATTAGATAAGCTAAAATTAAGAGTGACCATAACAAGTTTTGGTGAGGATATGGTGAAACTAAAACTGTTGGTAGAAGTATAAAATGGTAAAACTGCTTTGGAAAACAGTCTGGTAGTCTTTTTAAAACTGTGGAACCATACTTACATAAGCTAGCCAGTCTAATCCTAAATATTTACCCAAGGGGGGGAAAAAGTTCACACAGATACTTACATAAAATATTCTTAGTAACTTTGTCATAGTCAAAACTGAAGATGACCCTCATGTCCATTAGCAAGTTATACATTCATACAATGAAACACTACTATTCAACAATAACAATGAATGTATTATTGATATATGCAACAACAAGGATGAATCTCAACATCCTTAGACTGTAGAATGGCACAAAAATGAATAATTTCTTTACAAGTCCATTTATGTAGAATTCTGTAATAAGCAAATTAATCTATAATGACATAACATAGGTCGGTAGTACTTGGGGACATGAGTCGAGGGAGATATTTCAGAGGGAAACAAAATTTGGGGAATATTTGTGATTTCACAGTATTAAACTGTTAAAACTTTTAAAACTGATCAAATTGTACACAAGTATATGCAGTGTACTAATTTTCTATTGCTGCTTAATGAATTACCACAAATGTAGCCACAGTTTAAAACATCCCTGTTAATTATCTCACAGTTTTGTAGGTCAGAAGTCTCAGTGCCCTTGGCTGTATTCCCTCCTTAGGAACACACAAGTCTAAAATCACTGCATTGAGTGAGCTGCATTTCTTTCTATAGACTGAGAAGGGGAAATTAGCTTATAGGCTTAAGGTTGATGTTCCTTTTCTTCTCTTAAGTGTTAACCAAACATTGCTTTCAGCAACCAGATCCACTTTGAGGTCCTTTCCAAGTGGACCCATTATAGTTCAGTCAGCAGTGGTATCCTGAATCTCCCTCATGCTTCAAATCTTTGACTTCCTCTTCTACTTCAAGCAAGAGAAAACACTGATTGTAAAACATGTATGTAATAGATTCTGTTAAGCCCATTTAGGTAATCTCCCTATTTTAAGGTCAACTGATTAGCAACTATGATTACATCTTCAAATTTCTCTTAACTTGCAATATAACATAATCATAGGAGTAGTACTAGGAACCAGAGATCACAGGGCCATCTTAAAATTTTGCCTACCAAATGACTTACATTGTGCTTCAGTTTTATATCAATAAAGTATACTTTTCTAAAAACAAGACAAAAAGATATGATAATCTTTGTATACAAAGGGATGATTGTGAAACTCAAGATGTAAGTTGATCATTTTCACTGATTTGATTCAGCACAGCATTTCCGTGGCCAAATCATAGAATAAAACTAAGGTCATAAGATGCCTAATATCTTTTCTATATTTGTATTTTCTTTTATCTGTGATGTGGATGAACAAGAGAAAGATGAAGATGTAGCTAAACGTCAAACAAAGGTGATTTTGTTCTTAAATTCTTGACTCAAAATTGTGATTATGTATACTGTGACTTAATGTATATCTGTGCACATGAATTTAATATTTAAAAATCCCTATTACTCTATTATTTGAACTTTTACAATAAATGAATTAGTGCAGGTATGCATTTTGTTGATCCTGTTATTGTTTAGACCAGTCTTGGAATTCTGAAGACGACCTCCCCCCGCTCCCCCCCCCACCCGGGGATCAAATCCAGGGGTGCTTTACCACTGAGCACCTTTTTTTTTTATTGTGAAGCACGGTCTTGCTGAGTTGCTGAGGCTGGCCTTGAATTTGTAATTCTTCTGTCTTAGCCTCCTAAATTGCTGGATTTATAGGTGTGGACCACCATGCCCAGCCAATTTTATAGAATTCTTAATTTACAGAATGCTGGGAATACTGTTTTGTGGCATTTAAGAAATTTATTAATTCCTTATTTATTTTCCATAAATGACTAAATCAAGGATTGTATATTTAATATTTTATTATAATAATTATTTAATGGCCAGAGATTTTAGAAATTTAAAAGCTTTGATTGATTGGATAAAATTTTAGGAGAATGATGAGATTATTAATGTACAATACCAAGTGTTACCAAGGGTATCATACAACTGTAACTTTCATTATGAAACTCTCCTAAGTCGCTGGTAGGGATATAAATTGGCTTAAGTACTTAGAAAAACTGGCAGTATTTACAAAACTTGTACATATGTTTGTGTGTATATACCCTATGATTTAGTTACCCCATAGTATGCACTAAAATCTCCTTAAGATTATGTTTGTCATCTTTTACTCCTTTTTTTAAAAATATTTTTTAGTCATCAGTGGACCTTTATTTTATTTATTTATTTATTTATTTATTTTTTTTTTTTAATGTTTATTTTTTAATTGTAGGTGACAGAATATCTTTATTTTTGATTTTTTTTTTTATGTGGTGTTGAGGATCGAACCCAGTGCCTTATGCGTGCTAGGCGAGCACGCTACCACTGTGCCATAATCCCAGCCCCTTATTCATTTATTTATATGTGGTGCTGAGAATTGAACCCAAGTGCCTCATGCATGCTAGGCAAGCGCTCTACCACTGAGCCACATCCCAGCCTCATCTTTTACTCCTTTTTAAGAGAATTATTTGTTCTTCATTGAACATCAAAGTTAACAGTCATCAGTTTGGTTGCATTTTTTGTTTATATTTTATTCCTACCTCTGTGTTCCTTTCAAAGGTTCCTTATTTTTCCTCTTATTCTCCCCCCCCCTTTGATGGGGGGGGGGTACCGGAGATTGAACCCAGAGGTGCTTAACCACTGAGACACATCCACACCCTTTTTTGTATTTTATTTAAAGACAAAGATCTCACTGAGTTGCTTAGGGCCTCACTAAATTGCTGAGGCTGGCTTTGAACTCCTGATCCTCCTGCCTCAGCCTCCCAAGCTGCTGGGATTGGGTATATTCACAGTTTTCCTCTTTTTATTCTTGACTTAAAATGTCCTCAGTCCCTACCAGTTTATCCATCATAGGAATAGCACTGGAGACTGGACACAAAGCCCCTTACGCACCGGAAACTGGGGATCATGAGGTCATCTTAATATCAGTGCTGTGCAATAGAACCTTCTGCAGTGATGATAGGGTTCTGTAACTACCCTGTTCACTGTGGCAGCCACAAACCACATGTGGTTTCTGAGAACTTGAAATATGGTTGGTGTGACTAAGGAACTGATTTTTTAAATTACTTTTTAAGTTTTTGTTTTTTAAAAAAGAAAAAAGATGGTTTATTGCTTTACTAGCAAAGAAAAAACACAGGACTTATGTCCCAGAGGCTGTGATGCTGCCCATCAGCAGGAACAGGGGAACTTTTTAAGTTTTAATTTAGTCACACACAACTAAATTGTATAGTCTGATGGGCAGTAATTTGGAAATATTTTGGAGGCCTTGAGTATTTCATATTCTAAGAAGAGTGACCAGAACTTAAAGATTTATATAACCAAAGCTTATTCTAATATTTATTACAGTAAAAAATTGGAAGTCAAGAAAATGTTCAGCATTAGGGAAATGTTAATTAAATTATGGCATATCTCACAGACCTATAATTCAGGGATTAAAAAGTACTTTCCCTGCATGTTTTTTTTTTAAATGTTTATTTTTTAGTTGTAGGTGACAGAATATCTTTATTTTTATGTGGTGCTGAGGATCGAACCCAGTGCCTTATGCGTGCTAGGCGAGCACGCTACCACTGCGCCATAATCCCAGCCCCTCCCTGCATGTTTTTGAGGATGTGAAAAGATAAATTTGTAGAAAAATTTTGAGCGATTATTTGTCAACATTTTCAAAAATGTTAAGGCATATGTCAGGAGTTTGATGCCAGCAGTTCTTCTGCTAGGAATTTATCTAATGATTCTTTTTGTACAAATTAAATATGGAAAATTGGAAGAAGAAAAAGGATTACATTATTTCTGACTTAGCTATTGTTTGATAAAACTGTTAACTAATATAAGAAATGAAGAGCCAGGTTTTTGCTGAGGAAAAATATAACTTTAGGGCTTGTTGACTTTTGAGGGGTTCCTTCATCCCATAGAGATATCAAGAAAGAGACAACCAGCCAGTATTTGGAAATATGTATCCACAGAAAAGTGGATGCCTAGCCTGAGGATGAGAAAAAGACCAGGGGATGGGAGGAGGTGTAAATTTTCCCACTTCTTGGCAAAAATCATGTGTAGAAGGAGTCTGTGGGTGGGCTTGTTCTCATCTATGGTGCATACTGATGTACATTGCTACTTTAAAAAAACATGTGTTCCTCTGTTTTGGTTGACGAAAAGAATAATTGTGTTTCTTCTCTTCAGTGAAATTTTGCTTATTCTCTAAATAATGAACTATTAAAATGTTTTCATAAATTGTACATTGTATAAATTCAGCTTAATATGAAAGAAACAATAGAGCATGATTTTAAAAAGGGGGGAGGGTTCTACTCCTAGCCCTACCTCTTCAGCAACATATTTCTCCTATTTGAGTCGTGTCTTTAGCTTGGCCTAGAGTGGTTCTCATCCTGAGCATATTTTTGGGTATTTGTGAGTTTTCTCTGAAAATTTAATTTTGATTTTTAAAGGATTTAATGAAAACATTCTCAGTGTTTCAAAAGTATGCCTGTCAAATAATCTTAGTATCTGTTTCTGTTTGTTTAGCATAGCTGTGGTGTCAAATAGTGTAATTTGAATTGTTTCAGTCTACTGACTGTATATACAGGCATACTTGCTATGTGATAATAGTTGTATTTGCACATAGTAAGCCTAACTAGTGTCAATCAGGTAATATAGGAATAAAATTTTTTCAAGCAGAGAAAAAGCTATGATCACATACAGCAGGACATGCATGAACAAAGTAAAGCAGATTTTTGGAGCAGTCAGTACAAGATTCATATAGCAAACAATGATTTAGAGGAAAAGAATTTCCTCATATTAACTAAATGCTGCTATTTTGAATTTTATTGGTTTTATAGTTTTGTTGTACTTATTTTGGTTTTATAGTTGAAACAGGTTACAAGGATTTTATACTGGTTTTATATTTGCATAAATTTAAATTACCTATTAAAAACAATTTAAGGGGTTGGGGTTGTGGCTCAGTGGCAGAGCACTTGCCTAGCATGTGTGAGGCACTGGGTTCAATTCTCAGCACCACATATAAATAAATGAATAAAATAAAGGCCCATCAATATCTAAAAAATATGAAAAAAAAACAATTTAAGTTAATGCAGGAATCTTGAAAGATTTTTATAAATATGTAAACATTAAAATTATCCCTATACTGTGTGTCACTGCACTAGTAGCCTTAAGATATTCAAGGAAGTCCTTTAATTCTCTACTTTGAATACTAAATTTCAACAAAATATAAATGAAATTTGTCCCATTGTGGATGTATAGTTCCACAGAATAGTATAGGTATTGCTGTTGTCATGGTCACCATCCATTCTGTTTTCACTATTTCATTGTATTTTCTTCACATCTATGTGAAGAGAAAAGTACAGTTAAATATTGGAGAAATTATTAGTAATGCAGATAGTATTCTGCAATTCTGTTCCTTGCAAAACGATGATTTTACTGGACATGTCATATAGGTTGAGGTGGCATTGAAGGTGAATTTCTAGGAATATTATATTCACCCTGGCTGTGTTGTCTAGAAATCCAGTGGACTCAAGTTACAGGGTGTAGAAAATAGGAACAATGTAGAGAAAAAAGAATTAAATGGGCCTAGAATCATGAAATATAAGGAAAAAATGAAAGGGAAGTAAAGGAAATAAAACCACTAAATGTTCTTTTGCCTACCCAGTTGATTTTAGCTTTAAAACTCATCATTCATCACTATCCCATGTTCCAGATACCATTAATTACCTTCTCAATTTGCTATCTCTAGAAAGTTTCTTATGCCAAGAACTCGGCCTTACTCATATCTAATCAATCATTAGTCCTGTTACCTTCTACTTCTAGGATATATCTTCAGTTGACATATTTCTGTATTACCGAATCTTATGGACTACCATCTTTGTTACCTGGATTACTTCATTTGTCTTCTAACTGGCCTACCTCCTTTTATTCTGCCATCTCCCACTACCTAGGTCTCCATAGAGAGAATGAATAGTTATTCCTGGTACTCCTTGGCTTAAATCTTTCAGAGGCTGCGCATTCGGATAACATTGAAAATCTGCAACATGACCTTTGGAGTCCCACTTAATCTGACCCCTTACTAACCTTGCAGTTTCCTCACTGCATTTCACACACACTGGCCTGCTTGCATATCTGCCAGTTTTTAAAATTCACAAACCCCTTCCCAATTTAGGGCCTTTTGGCATACGATACACCTTCTAAGAGTGAAAGCATGTGCGTGCACACACACACACACCAACTTTAGTTTCCCCAACATAACTAACTCCTAATAATCCTTGTGGTTTGAATTTAAATATGGAACTGGGTCTTATATAATTAGATACTAGAGTCTAGTCAATGCATATAGAGCTGTTGGTTTTTTATTTTTTAAAAAATAAATAACCAACCTTTATTTTTAGCACTTAGCACAGTATTTCAGTCACTGGTATTCAGTAGATGGATGGCAGTGTGTCAGTGTTGCCATTTTTCATATAAAGTACAACATCTGATAGGTAAATATTATTTTAGAGATACTACTTTTTAATATAAAGAATACTTGTTTTTCAAATGGTTTAATTCTGGATTTGTGGTGTAGACATTTCAAATTTCAAATTAACATCTCTTAAAATAACATTGATCCAGTATTATGCTTACATAATAAACTTGTTAGATTTCAGTGGTGGTTGCATTAACTTGAAAGAAATACATATTGTCTTTAAGAGTAATGTGGAATCATATAATAAACTACTAGCCTAGTGGATCTTATTATAACTTGATTATACTCTCATTTCCACTCTATAGATGTCTAATACTATTTATTATTATTTTATTAGCATCCAGTTTTCTTAAATCTGTCAGCATTTTCAGTGTCATGAATTGTTGAGTGTGTAGTTTATTTCATTTTCTTTTACTTAAGTTTGTGTATCAGTGTGTTCTTTTCAACCTCAGCCTATCAAAATTTAATCCTTTGCTCTTGAGGCTTGCAATGCAAAATGTAATTATCTATTTATTGTTTATAATGATAGCACTGTTCTTAGGGTAGGTTCTTTTTTTTTTTAAATGTTTATTTTTTAGTTGTAGGTGACAGAATATCTTTATTTTACTTTTATGTGGTGCTGAGGATCGAACCCAGTGCCTTATGCGCGCTAGGCGAGCACACTACCACTGCGCCATAATCCCAGTCCCTTAGGGTAGGTTCTTTAAGCAAAGGCCCCAGCATGTCAAAGCAATCAAGTTACTGGAGGTATTCAGCATGATTAATAATTCTTTAGTCCTGCAAGTTGGCTTTGCCATCTCCCTGTGTAAATAATTTTAAAGAATCATGAATAGTAAGTAGTTTCAAAGTTTACTGCTCACTATGAAGGGGAAATTTGTTATTTTTCCTGGGGTTGTATTGCACAAGCTTCTGTTATTTCACTGGTAAGTTCAGTTACTTATTCACAATAATAAAAGTTTGCAATATGTACTTATAGATTTAGAGGGAAGTTGAGTTATAAAATTCTGTTTTAATATCCTTTAGAGCAATATCTTTTAAAATATATTTTATAATACTGTTCAGAGGCCTATGATTTCATAAAATTGTTTTAAAAAGATTCAATCTATTTGTTAATATGAAGTTCTTTCTTATTTCATGCTTTCTTTTATATTATTTTAATCAGTTGTCTGTCAAAATTATACCTCATTTTGTCATTTGATTGTGGTTTAATAAAATTATTTCTATGAAGACTATGTCTCCATTGAAATATTCCCATGCCCAAATTATTTAATTGGTCTGTTAGCATAACTGAGTAGCTTCTAATCGCAGAAAAGTTGTACATTTCTTAAAATGTATTTACTCTCTCAAAAATTCTTAAAAGTATTTAAAATATTGAAATTAGTTTTTATTTGAATAGTTATTTTATGTTAACCTGTTCCCTCAATCATATAATCTAATGATTTAGTTTGAATTTAATGTCATGAAAATTGAATATTATATTTCTGTGATTTCACATAAATTTTTAAATTTAATATCAATGTTGCTTAAAATTTAGAAATACCCTTAAACAAGCATAGACTATTTTATTGACATTAGTTTAAAAAATTAGTCACTTGTCATCACTTATCATTCATTGATGACATAATAAAATAATTTTCTTAAACTTTTTTTACACAAATTTTTTTATTCTTTTTATACATAAACTTATATACTCCATAAAGCACTGATTAACTACAATTTCTGGTAATTTTAAATAAGCAACAGTTTTATTTTTGTCTTCATTAGTAACTATAAGGAATCCTTTAAACATTTAAAATACGTTTTACAGGTAATTTTGGGGGTTCTGAAAATGAGAATTTGATAACTTGCTTTTCTGATTTTTCTAAAGTCATAACATCAGAATAATATCTTGACTGTAGAAGGCATTCCTAAAATAACTTAAAAAACAAATTGTTAGTCAAGTGCAGTGGCGCACACCTTTAATCCCAGCACTTTGGGAGGCTGAGACAGGAGGATCATGAGTTCAAAGCCAGCTTCAGCAACAAGGAGGCACTAAGCAACTTAGTGAGACCTTATTTATAAATAAAACACAAAATAGGGCTGGGGAAGTGGCTCAGTGGTCGAGTGCCCCTGAGTTCAATCCCTGGTACCAAAAAAAAAAAAAAGTTAATATTAGCAATAGTCACCAAAATAAAGTTTTAATTTAGAATGCTGTGGTTAGATTTTAGTAGTTTCATTTTCTTTGTTCTCCTGAAAGAGGGCTTTCTATTTACTAGTTTAATGAACATGAAGTCTTAAGCACTATTGTAGCTAATTATTTTTAATTTTAAAATCTGTACCAGGACTTAAATTATACCCATGAAAAAAAATTTTAATTAAAAATATTGAGTTATAGCTGAAATTTTTTATCCTAAAAATTAATTCTAAAAATCTCTTTTAGATGATATATTCTTTTTGCATATTCTAACAGTCTCTTGATTTTTGCTTCAATAATTGACAGTTTAGCTGCTGAAAATACATGAAGGAACCTGAGAATTGGTTTAACTTTGTATGTCTTCAGTGAACTCAATTATTTTAGAACCAAATGGGTTATAAATTAATTGGGAAATTTTTGGTTGCTGTGGTAGTATCTTTAACTGTCACCTTATGGAACAGATTAACCATTTCAAAAATTACTTTATATATTAGCATGATATATTTTAGCTTTCTTACAGATAAACAAGTTTCTCCTGAGCAAGCTAGTTAGGCATTGGTAAATTAAAAGATATTAAATTTATAGGTGATTGGTGCAATTTTTCTATGCAATTTTTAAATTGCTTTTAAATAAAATGTATAATTTGCAATATTAAAAATACTAAAATATATTTGATCTTATATTTACTTGATAATTAATTTATACCTTTAAATTTAGCATTTAATTTTTACTCTTAATGTGACAAAGGATCCAGGTATTTTTTCAGGATTTAGGAAAGGAAGTTGTTAAACTTTATTTAAATCTTTTGTACATTTTATTTAAATTTTTACCACTAAGACTTTTGAGTTAGTACAGAAAAATATAAAAATGAATAAGGTATTATAACTGAGAAGGAAAATATAAGGAAAGATTTTTCTCTCCATAAAGCTTTGCACTGTACCTGAAGGCACTGTTTTAATCACAACATAATTCATTTTTCTTTTGAGATTAGCATAATACCTTAAAACCACCTTATATGCTGTTCACCACTTATTCAGTTGAATTTGATATGATTTCTGTACCATAAACTGTGACTTAGACCTTAAAGATGCAAAAATGAATAAGATATTATGCAAGCTTTCTCTTACGAGTGAAACAAGCAAACCTATGATTCTACAATGCAATTGTAAGGTATTTAATTTCTCAAATATGTTCCTTTTCAATACAAATAAAGCAGGCAAATCCTTAAACCGTAATTAAGTAGTTGCTTTAGCAAAGTGTGTGTGTGCACCTCAGTTACCTAAAGTTTTTTTGTTTTTGCATCTTTACACTTCATGATTTTGTTCTCTATTTTACTTATGTATTGATCTTATCAATTATCTCCTGTTTTTAAATATCTTGGATATACAGGCTAAATAAGGCAAGATTTTTCCCTTTAGAGTCTATCACTTAAGCATAGATATGTAAACAAATAAATAGAGTGCAATAGAGTGTAATTGGTAGAACTTAGGTAGATGCAAATGTGGATTTGTGTTGAGGACACCAAAAAATAGATTGCCACAACAGCCTAGAGGATTTAGTTAGGCTTCAGAGAAAAGGTAATGCTTACGTCTAATGTGAAACAGTTAAGTGTTCTCTGTTGAGAATAAAAAAGGGAGAGACCTCTGCAGAGAGAAGCATGGAAAAGGCAGGATTGTAAAAGAGTAATTAAAGGTAGTATAGTGAGAAATGAAGCTAGAGGAAGAAGTGGGGACAATCCTGAAGAAGCTTGTATATCATGTTTGGATTTTGTTATGACAATGAAAAATCATGGAAGGGTTTATTTTTGCAGGACATTACCAAACTTAAAATTTTGATAATATTCTTAAAGCTGTGGTATGGTATGGATTGGTGGGAATGGTGATATATATGGAATGGCAGGAGAAACTATAAGACTGGAAAAGAAAGTCTTGTGCAGCCAAGTGAGTGATGACTAGGGTTTGGATTAAATAAGTCACAGGTAGTGCAGAAAAGGAAGGTCAGAATGTGAGGTATGTTAATGAGACAGAATTAGTAAGGCTTGATCTCTTATTGGATATAGATAGGGACTCTAGCAAGGTAGGGCAGAATTCAAGGTGATACCTAGATTTGAAAAGGAAATATAGTGAGTTTAATTTTGGACATGCTGAATTTGATGTGTCTGTATGGAACATACAAGTACAGATGTCCAGGAAGCAATTGCATAGGCACATCTACAGCTTAGTAAGAGAAATTTGAATTGTAGTTAAGTGTTTTTTTAGTTGCTCAACAAATATATGTTGAACCTTTTTTTTAATGCACTGAGCATGTACTAGGCATGCAATATATTGTGAGAAAAACCTACACAAAACCTGCATTTGGGGGCTGAGGTTGTAACTCAGTGGTAGAGCACTTGCCTAGCACATGTGAGGCACTGGGTTCAATCCTCAGTACCACATAAAAATAAAACAAGGATATTGTATCCAATAACAACTAAAAATTTTTTTAAACCCTTGCGTTTTGATTAATAAATGAGACATATCAATCATGGATGTGTATAATTATAAACTGAGACAATTGTTATAATGAAAAATGATTGATTGATATGAGAGAATTTTAACAGAGGGACTACATCTGGTCAGGGCTGGAGGATCAGGGAATGCTCTCATTTGAGCTGAAATTTGAAGAAAAGTAGGAGTAGGGAAAAGAAAGCCTATGGGCAAGGAGAGAGAGTATCCTGGGCAGCAGGAACATTATTAGCATCATACCAATAAGTGTTTAAAGTTATCAGTCTGAGTTAAAGAAAAGCAAATGAAAAAAGAAATGCCTAATTGTATCTATCAAGAGACATGTCTAAAATGTAAAGATACAGGAAAATGGAAAAGAATGGGAAAAGTTATATGATGCAAACACAAACCAGAAGAAAACTGGTATAGCTGTATTAATATCAAACAGAGTAGACTTTTAAGCAAAGGAACATATTATTAGTGGTAAAGAGGAGAGAACTTCATAATGTTAAATGTACCTAATACCATACTCTCAGAATAATAAATCATACCAAGAACTTAACAAATCTAGTGTCATCATAAAAGAATCTTAACATATCTCCGTTAAGATTGATAGATGAGGGCTGGGGTTGTGGCTCAGTGGCAGAGCGCTTGCCTGGCATGTGTGAACCACTGGGTTTGATTCTCAGCACTACATATAAATAAACAAATAAAGGTCCATCTGCAACTAAAAAAATATTTTAAAAAAAGATTGATAGATGTGATAGAACCAGCAGACAAAAAATCAGAAAGGATACATAAATTTGGTTTATTGCAAGAATGCAAAGTTGTTTAACAATGAAATAAAAACATATAGTTCACTATGTTAACAAAACTAGAGAGTCCTTTGATCATCATAAATGTCAGACAAACATTTGGTAAAATCATCATCATTCATAATTTTAAAAACCTTAGCAAAGTAGAAAATAAAAAGAAACTTCCTTAATCTATTAAAAGGTGTCTGCCAAACAACTTAACAGGCTGGGTGTGGTGGTGCTCACCTGTAATCCCAGTGGCTTGGGAGACTGAGGATGGAGGATCACAAGTACAAAGCCAGCCTTAGCAATGGCCTGGCACTAAGCAACTCAGTGAGACCCTGTCTCTAAATAAAATACAAAATTGGGGTGGGGATGTAGCTCAGTGGTCGAGGGCCCCTGAGTTCAATCCCTGGTACCCGCCCCCCAAAAAACAACAACAACAGAAAAAAAACCACTGTAACAAAAACCCTAGGCTAGTTAGTGTGATAAGGCAGGAAAAAGAAACAAAAGATGTAAGATATATTGAAAAAGAGGAAATAAACAGTTACTATTTATGATATGATTGTGTATACTTTCAAAATCCAAAATAATTAGATTAGAAAAGTCTCTGGATATAGGGCCAATATTTGGAAGTTTATTTTCTGTATATGCAACAAAGAAAATAAAATGAAAAAACATACCATTTTCAGTATAATAAAAAAATCATACATAAACAAATCTAAGGATGTGTAAGCTTTCTTTTCAGAAAACTATAAAACATTGAGAGACATATTGGAGGAATATATTATATTTGTGTATAGGAAGGAATGTATAAATATTAGTACTCCCCAATGTGATTTATAGATTTAGTATAGTTCCAATCAAATTCCCATTATGTATGTATGTGTAAGTTAATAATCTTACTCTAAAAATTTACAGGGAAATATAAAGGACCAAGATTAAACAAGACAAGGTGGAGCTTGCCCTGTTGTATAGCAAGACTTATACAAAGCCCCATTAATTAAGGTTAGACACATCAGTGAAATAGTATAGAGTCCAAAATTGGATAGATTAAGAAATTATAATATAGAAACGGTTTATGACAAAAGTACTGAAAGAATTATAGGAAACTTGACTGCAATGTTATGCCACACACAAAAATTAATTCCATATCAATTGTAGATTTAAAGTGCAAGACAAAAGCAACAACACTAAGTAAAAAATGTCATATTTATGGTCATATTTATGGTCTTGGTATAAAAGATTTCAAAAATTAGGCTTTTATAATAAACCTAAATGGAAAAGAATGATAAATTTCACCATACTGACTGTAGAAACATCTGTTTGTTAAAAACAAATATCATAAGAAAGAAACTAGTGAGTGACAGAAGATATTTTATCATATATAATCTTTAAGTGGCTCATATCGTATGAGCCCTTACACAACAAATAGGTACTTCTCAAGAGAAATCCAAAAGTTCATTGAACATATGAAAAGATGCTAAACTCATTAATAAAAAATTATATATATACAAATAACAAATATATATAATAAACATGTCATAATTAGGAAAACGCTAAACTAAAATAAGTTGCTACAACATACTCTCCAAAACAGCTAGAATTTAAAAACTGACAGTATGAGGTGTTGCAAGAATGTGGGGCAGCAGTGGCCTCTTACACTGCTAAAAGGAGCATACATTGGTATAGTTACTTGTGGAACAATTTGGCATCATCTTCTAAAGCTGAAACTGCCTATCATTAACCAATCTGTTCTCTTCCTAAAGTATATTCACAATAGAAATATGTATACTAAGACACACATACATGAATGTTCATTATAGTCCTATTCATAACAGCTTCAAACAGAAAACAAATCATACCAATATTAGAATGAGAGCAGTAGAATATTACACTGCAATGAAAATGAATAGCCAGCATCTACACAAAGGAATATGGATGAATGTTAAAAATACAATGTTGAGTAAAAAAGGCAAGGAACAAAATAATATGTATTGTATTATTCCTTTTACTTCAAAAATCAATCCAAACAAATACTTGTAGAGTTTCCTGCCTCCGTGGTGAAAATATAAAGAAGTCAAGGAAATACTTATTTACACACACACACATAATATAATATATAATATTATGTATATTTAAAATATTTTGTAGTTGTAGATGGACAGCATACCTTTATTTTTATTTTTTTTAAGAAAAGTTGATCTTTGAGGAAGATGTGAGCAAGGACGATTGTGAAAGAGATCAAAGTGGAAGAGTCCTGAGGTCCAGGCATGTTTATTTTATGGAGTTATATGACTGTTGAAATTAAGTTATACAGTTTGTGCACACCTTTTTTCTGTATGCTTAATATTGCACAATTTTAAAAATATTTAAAAATATACATAGAATGCTGTGCAAATAGGTCAAAAGGAGACAAACTTCATATGTTTTTTTTAAAGTATAATACTTTCAAAGTGTTGTATAAGTGACACTTCAGTGCAGTTAGATTTGTCTAAAACTTCTTTGTTAGTCATTAAAGCTCAGTAAATAGTAAATATCTTCCTATATAAAATAATCAGTATTTATCAGTAGGTAAGTATGGGCAGTCAGTCCTCACTTTCAACAGTTAGGCTGGACTATAAATACGACCGTGCAAGTTTAAGACTGAAAAACTGTCTTAATTCATAAGAAAATTATAATTGTTCCATGCTCTTTAAATCTTTTGATCAAAGCATTAAAAACTCTTGGTTAAGTGTATAGAGAAAGTGTTAAAAAAATAAAACAATTATTTAGTACAATGTAATTTACAACTTTTTTTTTAAACAAAGCACTTTGAACAGTGTTTGTCTTGTGTAACTTCAAAGAGCCGCAGCTAACAGCTCAAGCATCTTTTCTGTGCCTTGGCAAATTATAGCAGTCCTTTTCTACTAAATTTGGATCCACTTCCAGCGTTTTATCTTTTGCACTTTCAGTGCAGTAAAATAACTCAGAGTCCCTTTAATTTTTTCCAGCATTCCTTCCTGAGACATATTCCTTCTTTTTGTGAAAACCACATTCCTCATTTGCGACTATAAGTTTGCCTTCCCTAAGTTCTTCTGGCTGCAGATCTAGATTCTCATACTAAATGTTGCATGTTGTAGTAGCAAAATTTCTACAGTCAGCTCTTCCACTTACGTTGGATTTGAATTTCATTTCCAGTGTTATCAATTTTTGGTTCTTTGCTGCTCTTTTGTCTCTATTAGCCAATTCCCTCTTTCTACTATTCATTTTGTAAAATTTCATATAGACTTAGCAGTGGGAGGCAAGAAGTCAACACAGGTATTGGCTTTGATGTCTGTGGTAGAATTGAATAATACATGGAGTCTGACCAAATCAACTGTCTTGGAAAGATTGACCACTGATTGTGATGTACATCTTATATTAACAGTGATTTGTGGATTAGAATGCTAGCAATGAGATTTATATTTATGCAGTTAATAGACTATGATAAGTAAAATTTGTACCATGTTGTTGGGAGACTGCTGCTGTTTAACATTGGTTGATGAAATTGGTGCATATGGGAAGCATACAAAGTGAAAACAACCTATAATTCAAAGGTGGATTTTTGATCAGTTAAAATTTTTGCAGGTTTGATGAGATTTTAGGTGCTAGGCTACTTGCACTATTTGAACTCTAACCTATTGAACACCTGATAAGTTTTGTATGAAATTGTAAATTTATTAGTACTCTCCTAGCTTCTTTAAGATTCTTAGGTAATTTCTTTGAAAGGACCTCTGAGACCAACTTTGTAAAACAAAACCTGTATATGTAGTAAATCAAAATAATGGTTTTAAGTGAATAATAGGAATGGTGATTGTAAATTCACCAGGATGTAGCATCTGATGTTGAAAGTAAGTTTTTAAAAAATGTTTTATATCATATTGATGTTCTAATAATTGAAAATAACCCAAAGCTAACAGTTTTGATTATTTTAGTCAGATAGCTATTTTCATTGTCTTCATGTAAGTATATAACTTTATTCTTAAATGTGTCAGAGTCTGTGGTGGTTGAAGTTGAATAATGTTAATTTCTTTTCTGATTTCCTACAGGTGAACTGGCACAGAGGTTGATCTTAAAATGCCATTAGTGAAAAGAAACATCGATCCTAGGCACTTGTGCCACACAGCACTGCCTAGAGGCATTAAGAATGAACTGGAATGTGTAACCAACATTTCTTTGGCAAATATAATTAGACAGCTAAGTAGCCTAAGTAAGTTTTATATCTATTAAAAAATTACTTGCAAACCAGAATGTTATGCTTTAGACTATTAAGAAGATATGCCTGCAGTTAATTTGGGGGAGGATATTTGATGGAGTATATAGTTATCCTGAAAAATGTAGTCATTTTAAGTAAAATTAATGAATTTTAGAAGCATTTCTTCTTCCCCTGCATGTTTTTCCCCCCCTGGGAAAGGGAAATAAGGGCAGAGTCTTTAGAACATAATTACATGATAGATGAGGAATTATTAAAATCATTTAAAAATATGATTCATTCTGTGAACTTTAAGACTGGAGTTGTACTCTTACTTGGTTGTTACTTGTATTTACTAGTTTTAGAAGCTTCAGCTGTTTGTGTTTGGGGACACTAGTATCTCTCTCTTTAAATGTACTTTATTAGCCTAGGAAAATGTTTTCATAAATATCAAAGATCTAAAGTGAAAGGATAGGCTAGTCAAGTGAGTTTTGTCTAAGGGACATTAAAATGAGAGTCAAGAGTCTGATATGCAGGAAAATGTGAAAACAGCAAGTAAATTTGGCTGGAAGATAGAAGGCAAACAGATTAGCCAGAGAAAGGCCCATAGAAAGGGTAGATGCTCAAGTCTATAATCCCAGGAACTCTGGAGGCTGAGGCAGGAGCATCCAAGTCTGAGGCCAGCCTCAGCAACTTAACAAGTTCCTAAGCAACTTACTAAGACCCTGTCTCAAAAAATGAATTAGGACTAGGAATGTAGGTCAATGGTAAATTACCCTTGGATTCAATCCACAGTATGGGGGGAGGGGATATTATAAAACAGAGCTAGTTAAGGGATTATTTCCCATTCTAAATTTAAACTATTTTTAATTAAAGGATTAGCTTTTTAATAAGACACCTATACTTCATTTTAAAGATATAACAAGGTATTCTTGGCCTAAACATATTCTATGAGGAGTCCTAGATTTATCATGTCAGTCATACCCATCAGCATTGACTCTCCTGATAATCAGGGTTGGCCTGTCTTTTCCATTTCTTTTAACTTTTGCCTTCCTTTTCTATAACTTGAGTAGAATCATCTCTTGGTATCTATGGGAGATTGGTTCCAGGACTTCCCTCAGATACCAAAATCCATAGATGCCCAAGTCCTGTATATTATATGGCATTGTGTTTGCATGGAACCTACACATATCCTCCTGTATATTGCACTTTAAATCATCTGTAGATTACTTATAGCACTTAACATAATATAAATGCTTATTTAAATAAATACTGGTTATACTGCATTATTTAGAAGAAAATATAAAGAAAAAAATCTGCATCTGTTTAATACAGATGGAGGTTTTTTTCAAATATTTTCTATCCAAAATTTGTTGAATCTACAAATTGAATACAATCTGCCGGGACAAATGTCCTTAACACAAGATAAATAGAGGTCAGTTGTTAATCTAATTTATTTCAGGTGAGAGAGTTTGGTCATGTATCCTTGTAGCTAGAACATTATAAAAAGTTATGCAAGTACTCTTCATCTTACAATGAGGTTATGTTCCAGTAAACCCATCCTAAGTTGAAAATGCCTTGACAAAAATGTATTTAACTGCCAGGTGCAGAGGTGCATGCCTGTAATCCCAGTGGCTTGGGAGGCTGAGGCAGGAGGATTTCGAGTTCAGAGCCAGCCTCAGCAATTTAACAAGACCCTGAGCAACTCAGCAAGACCCTGTCTCTAAAAAAAATATATAAAAAGAGCTGAGGATATGGCTCAGTGGTTAAACACCCTTGGGTTCAATCTCTGATACCAAAAAAAAAAAAGTATTTAACTCACCTTACCAACATTATAGTTTAGCAACATAGTACACTCTAGAGTATCACATGGCTCATCAGCACAGGACTGGGAGCCACGGCTCACTGCCACTGCCCCTGCCCAGAATCACAAGAAAGTATTGTACCACATATAACTAGCCCAAGAAAAGATCATATTTCACATTTCCAAGTATGATATCTCTTGAATGAATGTCCCTTTGTAAAGTTGAAAAATTGTTAAGTCAAACTGTCATAAGTTGGAGAATTCTATATTTGAATGCTCTTTGTGAGAGTACTAAATTTTTGCATTGCCTGTGAAATACTTGTAAGAATAAATAAAAGGCTATTTATTTGAATTTGTTTTAATTATGTTCCTTGTACCTGTTGGTGGTTATTTTTTCAGGTTATTGGCAGTGAATCACTAAGATATTGTATTGTTTGTTTCTTTAATAGGAAAGCCAATATGCAATGTACCTCTTTTTCTTTCTAAATAGTGCATTTCAATTATACAGAATAATGGGTTTCATTGTGAATATACTTACACATGCATATAACGTGGTTGGTACTTTTGAGACTAGTCAAAAGAGAAGTCTTTTGTTGACTCAGATATTACATTAACATAGTTTAAATTGTTTAAAGATATTTTGCTGACTTTTTTGTGGCCTAGCACTGATTGATCTAATGTAACGTGACTTTCTATAAAATATGTGTTTATATGTATGTGAGTGCATCAACCTATTAAGATACATGTTAAGAGCATAAAAATGATATTAGTAACTTTAGACAAAACATTTCTTAAACAAATTCTAAATGAATTTCAGTCTAACACAGGTAGATATCTTGCTTTATGTATACCCAATCTAGAATCTAGAACTAATATGACTGTGTGTTAATTTGCAATAATTAACATTTATTATGTAATCTAAAGAAGACAACAAAAGGAATTTTTAAGTCTAATGGAGTCCATGTAAGCAACATCTGTCAGGAAGCTAACCAAATCTGGAAATATAAACACATTGTAAAAGTATAACTAAATTAGTTTTTTGGAATATTCATGTTTGGAATCAGAGGCCATATAGGTGTTTTCTAAGCAGTTTGTAAAAATTCAAAACCAAGAAAAACCTATAAGGTATTGTAGCAAGGTGTAACAGTAATTTATTACCCTGAAATTAATTTTTCTGGCAGTTTTTCCACTTGATATAGTTGAGAACCTGAAATTAAATCTAAAAGGCCTCTAGATAGCCAGAATAAATAAGCCCACACAGTGAAAATAAAAATAACCAATTGATCCCTCTCTCAGAGTGTGTTTACTTTTACTTTGGTAGTTCAGACAGATTTGATGTTATTTCCAAACATTTCTGCTTCAGAAAATTGAATGAAGAGGTAGAAGGAGCAGCACATAACAGAGAAAGGCATTGCAGAAGCCAACCAAAAGTGGTAATTTATGGCAAAGGGAGGAATTGACCAAAAAAGCAATATAAAAACTGGAAGGAGGCCATTTAATGTAAAAGCAAATATTCTTCTGCATTTCAAGGCTGTTTTCTGGTCTGGGTTTAAAAATAATTAAAAATAATTGATTTTTATAATTAATTCATGGCCGTGAGTCCTCAAGAAAAGGGGAAATTATATTTCATTTTGTATTCTATTTAAGAAGACACGGAAGCTTATATTTTATAACAATTTTTATTCAAAGTAGTTATAATCAATGAATTTAATAATCTCTGAATTACTTAGAAAACTTAGCTAAGATGATTATGAGTAATTAAAGTATTCACTTCGGTACCATTGTTAGCAACAAAAGTTCTTGTGAACACAGTAATGAAAATAAACTATAGGCTTTCGTATGGCTTAGAGCAAGATACTCTCAGCCAGATATTCTTGTCACTTCATAAAAGTGTACATCCCCACATTTTATGAGATTTTTCCTACTAAAACATAATTTGCTTTTAAACAGATGATTACTGAAAACCCTAAAATTCACTTAATGTGAATTTTTTACCATTCTCTCTTCCCATGGCTTTTCTTTTGTTGAATATAGTCAGTTTATGCTGCCAAGATGAAGTGATAAAAAGTCTTCTTGCTTTCAGTCATAGAGAATTTGGCAGATACTATGTTCATCTGGTTTCTGTTGCTGTAACAAAATATCTGAATGTGGGTGCTTATGAAGAAAAGAAGTTTATTTCAGTTTCAAAGGCTGAGAGTCCAAGATTAAGTGACTATCCATTCTGCCTCCAAAGAGGGCCCTTTTTACTGGAATTCAGCATGATTGAGAAATACTGTAGAAAGGGAACAAGCTGAATACAGAATCTTGTTCTGAATTCAGTGGCTTCACTTTATAATATCCTATTTTCTCTAGAACTAACTCACTCTGTGAGACGTAGTATTAATCCCTTCTGAGAGTGTTGCCTCCATTACATAATTGTCTTGCACTAGGCCCCACCTCTTAAATGTTCCACCTTACCACACTAAGGACCAGGCTTCCAGCCTGTGGGAGACAGTTCATATCTAAAGCACAGCATAAAGATAGGTCATAATCTGGAAGCGTAGAAGGATGGGTAGTAGCCTGGATTGATAAAAACAAATTAGATTGGTAGACATTGGATGTTTAACACTGAATACTTTGTTGTATGATAAAGCTGCATGGTTCTTATTTCAAAAGAATTTATCTCATTTGGCAAATGGGAAGAATCCCAACTAAATACAGAAACCATTCTGAATAGTATGTGCAGATATTGACATCATGAATTTTAAATTATAAAACTGGTAGAAAGGAGATAGTGATAGGTGAAATCATTAAGGGAGGCTTACTGAATGAAAGGTGAATTGGGCTCTTAAGGACCAAAAGAATTTGAAAAGAATAGAGAAGGAAGGCATTTCAGCATGCATGACCTAGGTAAATGAATAGAGACAAAAATTAATAATACGTATATAGGGGAATTAAAAAGACAACTGATACTAGATAAATATGGTGGAACCTGAATATGGAGGATGTAAAATGTTAGGTGAATGGATTTAAATTTAACTTTAATGAGACATAGTTCTTGAGTAGAGAAGTGATATAATGTAAGAGTTGAAATTCAGATATGCACACAGTTGTTTCTCATTTTTCTAGGAGGGGAGGCAGAGTTAGATTTAAAAAGAATGAATGGGATATCTGCTAAACTGCTTTGGCATTTAAATGTAGAAGGGGGGCTGTCATAGACTTTTTCTTTAATTATTAAAAAGCTATGGACCCTCTTCCCAGAAAAATGCAAATGCATTATAAATCTGCTTATAATTTCAGGTTAAGGTTCCCATTGTTAAACTAAATTATTGAACACCATTCCACTCCAAAAGTTAGGTGCTCTTCTGCAGTGTGGTTCCTACCTGTTGTTGAGCCCCTACTCTGTATCAAGTACACTATCAGGCCCTTTGCTTTCGTCTTACAACTTCCTTTTGAGACATACACTTTTATTCCTATTTTACAGATGAGAAATTTGATATCAAGGTCTCAGTGATTTGGATTTATTTAATTACTTTTCATATTTATTTAAATGTCTTGTTTCTCCCTCTGTTCAAAATTTACCAACGGTAGAAACCTTCTGGCTATTTTGGCTTGCTTTTTTCAGTGAGAGGAATTTACATAACTAGAGAAATACACAGTTTTTAAATTATTGATGATTTTTTAAAGAAATTGTAAAAAAGAATGCAGACTATTACTCATGAGTTTTCTGAATCTGTGTCTTAGGTCTTAGACATATTTGAGATAGGGCATTCACTAGGCCTATGAAGAATCTTACACTCTGCCACCTGGCCTGAAATTCAGTTGAGACTAGTATGGAGTATATATATATAAATGCTGATTTGGGATTAAAAGAAATACTGCTTGGGGCTGGGAGTGTGGCTCAGTGGTAGAGTGTTTGCCTCACACGTATGAAATAACTGGGTTCAATCCTCAGCACCACATAAAAATAAATAAAATAAAAGTATTTTAAAAAAGAAAAGAAATATTGTTTATATGTACTTTTACATCATAATCTTCCCTAACCCTCACCAGGTGGCTAGATACTGGTAAAGTAAATTGAGTATTTCCACTTTAGGCACAAGTCATTGAGCAGAAGGTGGTAGAGCAGGATTTAAAATCAGGTTTCCCAGGGTTCGTGGGTTTATTTTCCCACTCTATCATGGCTTAGTGCCTGTAGGGTAGGATTTAACGTTTAAAATATTTCCAAATAAATGACAAATTTAACAGGACAGCACTTTATTTGTTCAGTATTTATCTCCATGATCATGATCACATTAAATCTTATGAAATATGTTTCATTTTTGCTTAGGTAAATATGCTGAAGATATATTTGGAGAATTATTCAATGAAGCACATAGTTTTTCCTTCAGAGTTAACTCACTGCAAGAACGTGTGGACCGTTTATCTGTTAGTGTTACACAGCTTGATCCTAAAGAAGAAGAATGTAAGTTTATTCATATTATATCTTCTTCCATGTTTATGTTTTAGTTAGATGAGTATATTTAAGAATGGTGTTAAACATGAATTTATTATAAATCTTTTTACATGTTGTAATCAATCAAGGTGTTATCTATAAATGCCATCAATGTGACTCTCTTGGGTTTTCATTTCTACCTTTTTTTTAAAATATCTTTCTTTCATATACTATTTAGCTCAATTTTTTGACGTGAAGAAGACCTTTTCAATTCTCTCTCTTTTCTTCCTTATAATTTGTGTACTTTTGTCTTAGAAATAAAAAGTATTTTAAAAGTATCTGAAATCCTAAGGTTTGATTCTGTAAGAATCTGGCTCCTTTTAATATGCCTTTTTGTATGCTTAGTACTAGAGTCTTGTCTACTTATTAAATGTTACTACTACTTTAAATGAACATTTCAAAGACAAATTGCCTGTATGTAGGGTAGAAATGTTCTATGCCAAGATTAAATCAGGGATATCAAGTTAAAAAAAATAAAAGCCACACTACTGGATAAAATTATGGAAGAAACTTTAGCGGTAAAAGCACATTTTATGCCTTGATAGAATACCCTGAATGCTCATATTTCCCAAATACTTTTATATTTTTTATTTATAAAAATAAGTGGAACTATTAAGAATACAGTTTTCACTTATCTACTGCTATGGTATAAAACATTTGTATACTTAAAGCCATATTAAATATGTGAAATAACCTACTTTTTTAATATAAGGAAATATCTCTGAAAGTTAATATTGCAGCATTTCAGTACATTTTCTATTTTGCTATGCTACACGTTAGTCCAAAAGAAAGTGAGTAAATGAAATTATTTTAAATAATCAAATATGTGATGGGACTGTGCCTATTACTGGGGATTCTGATGTACAAGATAGTCTCAGTCTTCAAGAAGCTGTAGTTAGGTAGATAGAAATCTTTATTGTACATATAAAAGATAAGTGAAATAAAGATTAATGTAGATCACCTTGTACTTGAAAATCATTTTCCTTATAGTAAAGTTTGTTTTACCTTTGTGGTACATGTGTAATATTAATAGTACTTTTAGCAAGAGGTCAACAATATATTTCTTTCAGAGTTATTTCTGGCTGTGAGCAAAAAATAAGGAATAAAGGGAGATAGAAATGAAGATTATAGAGGAAGAGAATCTAAGTTGGTGCAGACTAAAAGTGGAAGATAAAAAAAGATATATTTTTGTGGAAAGTGTAGATGCACTTCAGGAATCATTAGGACCTTCTGAGCCTTAGAAATCAGAAATTGAGTTAAAACCTATGTTGTTGGGAAAATTAGGCACAGAATGATAGGGATAAATATAATGATAAAGCATTTAAAATGATTCCTGATTCATAAGCCACTAGAGTCATAACCTTTTGAGCCATGCTGCCTTTTAAACAAATACAGAATATGAATTTGTTCTATGGTTAAATTGTCTTAGGAAAACAAAATGATTCTTGATTTTTTTTGTTTTAGTATCTTTGCAAGACATAACAATGAGAAAAGCCTTCCGAAGTTCTACAATTCAAGATCAGCAGCTTTTTGACCGCAAGACTTTGCCTATTCCATTACAAGAGACATATGATGTTTGTGAACAACCTCCACCTCTCAACATACTCACTCCTTATAGGTCAGTAGGTTAATAAGTAAGAAGTCTTGTTATTTATATCAGACTGCAGATTTAAATGTTAAATCCCCACACATTCTTAATTTTATTGTGCTTTCTGGCCAACACAGAAAACCCTTCTTACCCACCACCTTCAGAAACTTTTGCTTCTGTCACTAGATGAGTTTTTAAGGTTCTGGCATACAAAAGAAAAAGACATATTCAAGGGGCTTGTTTAAAAAATGTTACTAGGAAAAGCCACTGGCAAACCTGTTAATATGAAGGGTCAAGGAAATGTTATTATCCTTTTAACTTAATTTTTACTCAAATGATAAATAAAGAGTCAAAATTTCACCACACTGACAAAATAAATATTATTTGTTTTGCTTGTTCTATCTACTCTAAATATATATTTATATATACATTAACTTTTTGCGTAATGACTATTTAGTATCTGTTTTAAAATGCTTTTTTACCACTTAACATCTGGAATTATTCAGCCTTTCTTTGGAGTTCTCATGTGCTTTATTAAATGGGTAATTTAAGGTATACAACGCATAAAATGGTATTAAAGTAGTTATTTAAAACTGTAAATCAGTATGCAAGCCATTGAATATAAATGTTACTATTAAATTGACTATTGGTGACACCGTTTAGGTTAGTAAATTAAACTTACAAATAAATCATACTACTGGAAGTAACAGTAAAATTTTTTATTCTAAATGATGTTATTATCAGGCTTTTATTTTTGGCAGAACTATGTGTAATTATCAAAATTTCTCGAAGGACTTTTAGAAAATTTGGCATATAATGAAGTTAGGGATGAGAGTTGCCCAGCTATACTATTAATTATTTAGTACTAACTCTGGAAAGTATTTGGTTTTCTATTTTTCTTAGTTTCCTTTCTCATTTGTAAGAAATTTTGTATTGCTGCAGTATTCTATTTTGGCAACATTTTAACATGTTATATTTTACTAATGTAAGAAGAAGAAACATTTCAGTAAAATTATTTCTATTATGATTGCCTCTTTGCCTTACTAATATATATTTCAATTGATATATTTCAGAGATGATGGTAAAGAAGGTTTAAAGTTTTATACCAATCCTTCATATTTCTTTGATCTATGGAAAGAAAAAATGTTGCAAGATACAGAGGACAAGAGGAAGGAAAAGAGGAAACAGAAGGTATTACAAGAGATTTTAAAAATTAAAGTTATATTTTACATATTTGTGTTTGTTGCATTTATGGAACTTTATTAATCCTGTACTTTGATAGTTTTATTTTACCTGGGTCCATATACTGAAGTCTTTATAACTATACAGCTCAGTCTCTTGGGGAAGCAGATGAGCAATTAGGTTATTACAGTATGGTATAATAAGTGCTATAATGAGGTTTGCATAGAGGGTTTGGGTAACACAAAATAGCATATGCTTTAGCCAGCAGACAAAGCTCTTATAAAGAATCTTGAAGAACAAATGGAAATTAAGTGGACCGTGGAAGAGAAGGGCATTCTAGTATGAAGAAATAAAGGAATATTGTATGCAGATATTGGTAAAGTAAGTAAATTAAGCTAATATTTTCTTGCCAAAGAGCACATCCTAAGTGTTTTCCAAATGTTTTAAAGAAGTTAGATTCACACTAAACTTCTGTTACGTGTCTCTTGTGCTGTCATTTTCTACTTTAATAGATTCACTTGGATCTGCTTTCTTTTATGTTAATGATAACAGAAAATATAGAAGCAGCAACTTGTATTTAGGCAAAAATTATGGAGGAGGCAAAACCTGTCTTCATCATTCTTGTTTCTCTTGTAGCTATTTCTGCTTTTCCCAATCTCTGTAATGCCCTCTTGTTGTCATCTTCTATGCTAGACAGTGTCCCTGTGTTCTAACCAGTTTATAAACTGGGCACTGGCAAACCAGATTATGCCATTAGGCAGGTTTCATTTGCTAACAAGAAGGGTTTAAAATTTTTGAACTGGAATTTCTTAGATGGACATGTCTGTCTTGTTCACTGCCTACTTCATCATATACTTGACTAGCTTCATTCATATATGTTATCAGCTTGGCTCCTTTAGGCATTTGATATTTGTTATTCCTATTCTAGACTTTTCTCCCCTAATTTGAATCATTTTGTGTTCTGTTGTTTAAAAATCCTATGTTCTGTTGAATGACACAATTATTATGGGTAAGTTGGATAATAGGATTCTTTTCCCATGTGTCAGCCAGCTAATTGGTCACTTCCCAGTTAGCATAACCTTAGTAAATTTTCACATTTTGGTTAGAGGAAAATAATGTATAATTCATAGCAGAAATTTTAAGCTAATAGATGTGGGAGAGAGGGAAGGTTTTTTTTAATTTTTTTGGATGTTTTGTTTTGTTTTTATCTGAAAGGAATTTCTGACCTCCCCATTTATTACTTAGACGTTATGTGTTAGTCACTTTTATATCACTGTGACTAAAACATTTGGCAAGAATGGCTTAGAGAAGAAAGGTTTATTTTGGGCTCACAGTTTCATAGGCTCAGCCCATAGTTGGCCACTCCATTGCTCTGGGCCTCAGGTGATGGTGGAACATCATAGCAGGAGGGTGTGGAAAGGAAAACTGCTCTTATTATGACAGCCACAAAGCAGAGAAAGAAAGTAAGGTGCTAGGGACAAAATATAACCCCAAGGCACAACCCCAAGACCTACTTCCTCCATTCACACCCCATTTATAGGTACACCCAGTACAGGAATCCTTTCAAATTATTAATCATCAAATGGATTAATCTACTAATTAGGTTATAGCTCTCATAACTCAATCATTTTACCTCTGATCATTGCTACATTGTCTCCTGAGCTTTTTGGGGACACCTCATATTCAAACTACAATAGCATACTCTGATGTGTTCAGCACACCAATTCAAAATTGTGGTTACAAAACATGGCAAGGGCTCAAGTGCCACACCTGTAATTCCAACTACTCGGGTGACTAAGGCAGGAGGATGGCAAGTTTGAAACCAGCCTCAGCAATTTAGTGAGACCCTCATCTCAAAATAAAAGAACAGAAAGGGCTTGTGATGTAGCTTGGTGATAGAGTGCTTGCCTAGCACATGAGAGGTCAACATTTTGCAATCCCAGTATTGCCCAAAAAAGCGGGGGGGGGGGGGGGGCAAGAAACTGGGATAACAGCAAACAAGCTAAAATTGAACTCTGAACTGTCCCTGTGTTACTTTTATTATACTATGACACTGTCTTTTTCAATATTTGAACTTTTCAAATTTTATTTTGATAGTTTTTATTTTAAAAATTAGCATTTCAGCATTTGGTTTTGTTTCAATACATCTGTTATAGCAGAAAAATCTAGATCGTCCTCATGAACCAGAAAAAGTGCCAAGAGCACCTCATGACAGGAGGAGAGAATGGCAGAAGCTGGCCCAAGGTCCAGAGCTGGCTGAAGATGATGCTAATCTCTTACATAAGCATATTGAAGTTGCTAATGGCCCAGCCTCTCATTTTGAAACAAGGTTTCTTTTCTTTGTTGTTATTTTTAAATTAATGATAAAACATTGGCTTTATTTGCAATATCTGTGCTGCTAAGTCTTGATCCTAAACTGTTGAACTTGAAGGCCCTGTTGTAAATATAAAGACTGTATCAAAACCCTGACCATTGAGCCTTCTGAAGTCTGAGATTGGACAGGTCATTCCTATTTTTGGACTTTAGTCTTGTCATCTGTAGAAAGAGATGGTTGGAGTAAATGATTTTCACTGTTGTTTTAACTTTTATCTGAAGTCTCAACTCTTCAATAATTCAGGTTTGCTAGAGTTTCACAGTAGAGTCTGGAATTTTTTTTTACGTCTTATTGATTTTATTGCATATAAAATGGGAGTTGAGAAGGGATTGTTTTGTCCTTTTCTGTCCACTGACTTCCTTTCTGTGCCACATTCCCCACCTCAGACATATCAGGACTTTCAAACAAATTTACTCATCCTCTTTTGCAGAAATATAGAATTGGTCCTTTTATGGCCAACGGCCAACGGCCTTATCTAAGTAACAAGCTACCATGGCAAACACATTATACGGGCATGCCGCTGAAGAAATTTGTGTGTTGTCATATTGACTTTTTAATGGAAAAGAGCTGAATGTTTTCTTTTGAATAATACATGTAAATTATTGGGCCATAAGTGTGAAATATTTTGGCCCATTTTAAGAGAAATATACAACTGAGAGATAATATTTATCTGCATTATTGAAAGAAACTGAAAGAATTGAGATTTTAAAATAATAATCTATTGGCAGACATTTTTATTACAACTAAATAAGGTATTTCTGACTTGCTGTGTGTACATCTGTTAAATCCAACTTTGTCCCCAGATGGCACTATAGTCTGTAAATATAAAACTTTACATGTTCAAGCTAAAATTTTGCTTAAGTCTGATCTGGGTCACATGTTGCTATGTTACTCAGCTATTTTTTGAGTACTTTCCCACTTTTAAAACACTTAAAGGACACAAAGAATTGAGCTCATCATCTCTGTAGTGCTAGAATCAGGGAGTCCTTTTTGAAAGCTACACGTTTAAGAGAACAACAAGTTCTCTTAAAAAGAGAGTGGTAGAAAATTTCAGTTTTCATATCTGTCATTGGAAGCTTCTTATAAAGAAAAAAAAATGAAATATAGGCAGATAATTTTAAACATGATTTGCCGAGTTAATTATTTTCATGCTGTCAGGCATGGTGGTACACACCTGTAATCCCAGTGGCTTGGAAAGGTGAGGTAGGAGGGTTGTGAGTTCAAAGCCAGCCTCAGCAATGGCGAGGTGCTAAGCAACTAGGTGAGACCCTGTCTCTAAATAAAATACAAAAAAGCCAGGCGTGGTGATGCACGCCTCTAATCCCAGCACTTAGGGAGGCTGAGACAGGAGACTCACAAGTTCGAAGCCAGCTTCAGCAACAGCAAGGCACTAAGCAACCCAGTGAGACCTTGTCTCTAAATAAAACACAAAATAGGGCTGGGGATGTGGCTCAGTGGTGGAGTACCCCTGAATTCAATCCCTGGTACCAAAAAAAAATTATTTTCATGTTTATAAGATTATATATGTAATTCTTTTAATCCTTAAAAATTAAATTAATATTTTATCATAAAATAATAAAGTAACTGGTGGTCACCATAGTAAGACTAAATTAGCAAGTAAAGATTGTTTTATGAATAGCACTCTTTGTTTTAAAAGCAGGATTTATTAATGTATTTCTGTAACAAGTTTTTTAAAAATAGCTAAACTACTGGTATTCAAAGGTAAACTAAATATTTCATTTAGAACACTTTATTTCTCCAGTAATTCAAGAAAGTACACTGATACTGTGTATTTCTTTTAGACCTCAGACATATGTGGATCATATGGATGGATCTTATTCACTTTCTGCCTTGCCATTTAGTCAGATGAGTGAGCTTCTGACTAGAGCTGAGGAAAGGGTCTTAGTCAGACCACATGAACCACCTCCACCTCCACCCATGCATGGAACAGGAGATGCAAAACCCATACCCACGTGTATCAGGTATGTTGGAACAAGCGTATGATGTTTTATGTTAAGGGTTGGTAAGCTTTTTCTTTAAAGGATAAGATCCTAAATGTTTTAGGCTTTCAGTTAATAACAATCTACTTTAAAGAAAGTATATTTCATTTTATTATAGCTTTGTTATCAAGCATATCATGTATAGTGAATTAAGAAAAAATAAGAATTTTTTGGTATGTCATAAGGATGTAAGAAATAGGAACCAAAGCTGTAGCTATGAATACTTAAATCGTTTAAGAACATCAAAAACAATTAGCAGTTTTGCGTGTAATAATCTTTTAGTAAAACTATTCTAAAGTTTAATCCTCTTTAGTTATCCAAAGTATACATTTTTAATCAATATTAAAGAAACTTAGAGATCAGCTTTATAATTTTCTGTTAAAAAACTAACCCTTTATTACTGGCTCATTTGTTGTTCTAGCCTCAAGAAGAAAGAGGGCTGTAAATTTGCTTTTGTGGTTTTAATTAGCTGTCATTGACTTCACTGAAATGGAGTACGCAAAACTGCTAATTGTTTTTGATGTTCTTAATAGCTGCAATATAAATACAGCATTGTATTAGCCACAAATATTGCTACAAATATTGCAATATGATAAATATTGAGTCATTACATTGAATCATCAGTGTATAATTGAGAATTTTATTTATCAACAAAGTAAACATAAAATGCTTAAGTGGATATAAAAGTTGCATGAGAGGATGGGACTGTTTAGAATATTACAAACCATCCCAGCGACTCAGAAGGCTGAGGCAGGAGGACTGCAGTTTCAAGGCCAACCTCAGCAACTTAACAAGACCCTGTCACAAAAAGAAAAGAAAAAAATACTGGTGATGTGATTCAGTGGTTAATTGTCCCTAGGATACAATCCCAGATATAAAAAAATAAACAGAATATTATAAACCAAAGTACCACCCACTAATTTTCTCATTGATTTATTTTTAATTCTCACTACTTCTGAAATAGTGTTGAAGAATTTAAAATTTCTATAAGAATATGTTTATGTATCTACTTTGGTATAATTAATGATAATCATAGCTTCTACAGGTTCTTTTTCTTTTCAGTTTTTATAACTTGCTAGGATTTCTTTATCATTTCAGTTCTGCTACAGGTTTGATAGAAAATCGCCCTCAGTCACCAGCCACAGGGAGAACACCTGTGTTTGTGAGCCCCACTCCCCCACCTCCTCCACCACCTCTTCCATCTGCCTTGTCAACTTCTTCATTAAGAGCTTCAATGACTTCAACTCCTCCCCCGCCAGTACCTCCCCCACCTCCACCTCCAACCACTGCTTTGCAAGCTCCAGCTGTACCACCACCTCCAGCTCCTCTTCAGATTGCCCCTGGAGTTCTTCACCCAGCTCCTCCTCCAATTGCACCTCCTCTAGTACAACCCTCTCCACCAGTAGCTAGAGCTGCCCCAGTATGTGAGACTGTACCAGTTCATCCACTCCCACAAGGTGAAGTTCAGGGGCTGCCTCCACCCCCACCACCGCCTCCTCTGCCTCCACCTGGCATTCGACCATCATCACCTGTCACAGTTGCAGCTCTTGCTCATCCTCCCTCTGGGCTACATCCAACACCATCTACTGCCCCAGGTCCCCATGTTCCATTAATGCCTCCATCTCCTCCATCACAAGTTATACCTGCTTCTGAGCCAAAGCGTCATCCATCAACCCTACCTGTAATCAGTGACGCAAGGAGTGTACTACTGGAAGCAATACGAAAAGGTAATTTTCTCAGAGCCATGAAAAGTATTATGGTAGCATTGAAAATTTTCTAAATATTTAAGACAGCAACACATTCCTCATTCATAAAATTTTAGATGTTTTTTTGTACAAAAGTAAAGCTATCTATGTTCAACTTCTATTTTAAATTATTTTTAAGAAAATACAAAACATTTAATCACTTTCATACTTAGGGATTCTTAAAATGTTTATTGAGTTAATGAGAAATTTAAAGCATCAGATGTAAATGTTATAGAAAATTTAAATTCTTTATGTTTAGTGTATGAGTATGTGTGTGTTTATGAACTCATTTCAAAATGTTTTTTTCTTCAATGTCAAAGCTTTTCATTTGGAATAGCATTGACATTTGTTCTTCTAGATGCCTGTAAAGCTAAGGGTTAAGGTTCTTCCCTTGGTTACCAAAGAAAGACTTCTTGATAAGCCAATTATTCATTTATTTGATTAGCATTTCTTAAGCAGCTATTATCTGCCAGGCACCAGAAGTATAAAATGAATAATAGTACTTTTCCTTCAAGTACAGAGGATAATAAAGGACAGAAAATCCATTCAACAGGTTTAATTTATTTGAACATAGTGGTGATAGAAGAAATGTATCATCTGGTTAACATTTTAGGGGGTAGTAAACAGGGAAGTACAGGAGACCATGATAGATAAATAAACTGTAGATATCCATTGGGTAAATTTTTCTAATTAACTCATAAATGATGATATAATGAAAGACTTAATGCCTCTCTAAATATGATTACTTTAAATTATTTTTTATCAATCTTGCTTATTTTCCTAGTATTTCTCATATGTATTTGATTTTATGCCAAAAATATTAATACTATCTAATGTTTAGCATTTTGATTTAAAACGAATGGTTTGGATTTACTATATCAGGTATTCAGCTACGCAAAGTAGAAGAGCAGCGTGAACAGGAAGCTAAGCATGAACGCATTGAAAATGATGTTGCCACCATCCTGTCTCGCCGTATTGCTGTGGAATATAGTGATTCAGAAGATGATTCAGAATTTGATGAAGTAGATTGGTTGGAATAAGAAAAATGCATTGATAAATATTACAAAACTGAATGCAATGTCCTTTGTGGTGCTTGTTCTTTGAAAATGTTTGGTCATTCTAGTGTTTTGCTTTCTATTCCTTATAGTAAATAACCCTTTCCTTCCATAATTTTTGATTTTGAAGAAAAGTATTAGCATACATTTCAAACTAAACGTTTTACAGTGGCTTATCTTTTATTTCCCTGAAAAGACATAATTTGGTCCAACAAACCACTAAGTATTAAGCATGGACAGCTGTTGTTAGAGTAGCAGATTCAGTTTTTTGATATCTCTTAATTGTGCACTTCGTGAATTATAATTTAAAGAAAGCGAATGAGATTGAAATCTTGAGGGCAGCTGTAATATTAATGAGCCTTATTCCATTTCCTGATGTTTTAAAAGAAGAAACACTGCCTTGATATATGAATACACTCAGAAAGTACATTTAGCTTGTAGTGTTGAATTCTCTTAAAGGAATGCTTAAATTTTTTATTATTTCATTGTTTTAAATACTTGCCTTATTTGAATGTTTAGCAGTACTCCTTTCCCACTTATATATTGTGTGATACAATTTTGCTTGCCTATAGGAGTTTAAAAATTTTCCATGTGAAATACTCTGAATTAAACATACATGTAACTTAACATAACTGTTAAAAATAACAGTCTGATTTAATAAATGGTTCATTTTAAAGGTTCATGGGTGTTGCTCTTTGAATAAAACCATTTCTGATCATTTATCAAATACTCCAAAGTAGCTTTAAATACTACAAAGCTGGGCATGATGGCACATGCCTATAATCCCAGCAATTTAGGAGGCCAAAGCAAAAGGACTGTATTTAAGGCCAACCTCAGGAATTTAGCAAGATTCTGTCTCAAAATAAAATTTGAAAAAAGCTAGGGATTTATGTTGGTGGTAGAGTGGTCCTGGACTCAATCCCTTTTATTAAAAAATAAATAGTAAATGAAAATTTAAAAAACAACTTCAATATAATTTTCTCTTAGTTGTACATATTCATATTGTTTAGTATGGTAGCTTTTATGTCATTTTTTCCCAAAGGTTAAAAAATTTATATTTTTCAACTCCTTGTGATCTTAAATTAAAACTCAACTTGCCATCTAATTTCAGCATACCTTGTCTTCATTTTAACTGCATTCTTGATGTTATATTTTACAATGATGAGTTGTTAATGTTTATACAAGCATATTTAGGGTTCAAGGGGAAGCACTATTATTAACAGATTATCAAGTTTGAAAAGACTAAATGAGGTTTGGTAAGTTGATTTTAAAAATAATTGTAATATTCCACCCTTACCTGTATCTACCCCTTTGCAATGCAGTTTCCAGCTCTTCTCATCAAGAGGTGAGTACTGTTCCTGCTCCCTTAAATCTGGGTATCCCTAAGACTGGTTTGGCCATTAGCATGTGACAAAGTGATATTATGCCAGTACTAAACCTAGGCCTGAAGAGGCTTTCCAAGCTTCACTTACTCTCTTCTCAGACTTCTTTCTCTGCCCTGAGAATAAGCCCAGGCTCACCTGCTAAAGATCAGAAACCTTATGGAAGAAAATTATACCAGGTAAGACCAACCAAGCCCAAGCTCCCCTGCTGACTGAGTATAGAAGGTGAGCAAGCCCAGTCAAGACAAGCCTAGCCTAGCCTAGCCTAGCCTAGCCTTGCCTTGCCTAGCCTAGCCACTGACCCATCAACTCATGAACAAAAATGAAGGCTTATTTTCTTTTTTAAAAAAACTTATTCTAACTAGGTTTACATGACAACAGAATGCATTTTGATTCATTGTACACAAATGGAGCACAACTTTTCATTTCTGTGGTTGTACATGATATAGAATTACACCATATATGTGCAGTCACACATGAACCTAGGACATTGTTGTCCATCGCTTTCCACCATCTTTCCTGCCCCCATGTCCCATTCCCTCCCTTCCCTCCTCTTTGACCAAAGTTTCTCCATTATTCCCATGCCCCCTCCCACATTATGGATCAGCATCCACTTATCAGAGAACATTCAGTGTTTGGTTTTTTGGGATTGGCTTACTTTGCTTACATGATATTCTCCAACTCCATCCATTTACCTGCAAATGCCATAATTTTACTCTCTTTTAATGCTGAGTAATATTCCATTGTCTATATATACCACAGTTTCTTTATCCATTCGTCTATTGAAGGGCATCTAGGTTGCTTCCACAGTTTTGCTATTGTGAATTGAGCTGCTATAAACATGGAAGTGATTGCATTACTGTAGTATGCTGTTTTTAAGTCCTTTGGGTATAGACTGGGGAGTGGGATAGCTGGGTCAAATGGTGGTTCCATTCCAAGTTTTCTAAGGAATCTCCATACTGCTTTCCAGAATGGTTGTACCAATTTGCAGTCCCACCAGCAACGTATGAGCATGCTTTCCCCCCCCACATCCTCACCAACACTTATTGTTGTTTGTATTCTTGATAATAACCATTCTGACTGGCGTAATTAAAATCTTAGAGTAGTTTTGATTTGCATTTCTATAATGGCTAGAGATGTTGAACATTTTTTCATATATTTGTCGATTGATTGTTTATCTTCATCTGAGAAGTTTCTGTTCAGCTCCTTAGCTCATTTATTGATTGGGTTGTTTGGGTTTTTGGTGTTAAGTTTTTTGAGTTCTTTATATATCCTGGAGATCAGTGCTCTATCTGATGTGTGTGTAGCAAAAATTTGTTCCCAGAATGTAGGCCCTCTGTTCACATCATTAATTGTTTCTTTTGCTGAGAAGATTTTTAGTTTGAATTCATCCCATTTATTGATTCTTGCTTTTAATTCTTGCGCTTTAGGAGTCTTGTTAAGGAAGTCAGGGCCTAATCTGACATGATGATTTGGGCCTACTTTCTCCTCAATTAGGCACCAGGTCTCTAGTCTAATTCCTAGGTCCTTGATCCACTTTGAGTTGAGTTTTGTGCATGGTGAGAGATAGGGGTTTAGTTTCATTTTGCTGCATATGGATTTCCAGTTTTCCTAGCACCATTTGTTAGGAAATTTCCAGTTTTCTCCAATGTATGTTTTTGCCTCAATGTCCATCAGGGATATTGGTCTGAAGTTTTGTTTCTTTGATGTGTCTTTAGTTTTGGAATCAGGGTGATACTAGCTTCATAGAATGAGTTTGGAAGAGTTCCTTCCTTTTCTATTTCATGAAATAATTTGAGGAATATTGGTATTAATTCTTCTTTGAAGGTCTTATAGAACTCAGCTGAGAATCTGTCTAGTCCTGGGCTGTTCTTGGTTGGTAAGGTTTTGATGGCATTTTCTATTTCCTTGCTTGAAATTGATCTGTTTAAGTTGTGTTTGTCCTCCTGATTCAGTTTGGGGCAGACCATGTGCCCCTAGAAATTTGTCAATGTCTTTAGGATTTTCTATTTTACTGGAGTATAAATTTTCAAAATAGTTTCTAATTATCTTTTGTATTTCAATAGTGTCTGTCATGATATTTCCCTTCTCATCTCGAATTTTAGTAATTTGAGTTCTCTCTCTCCTTTTTGTTAGGGTAGCTAAAGGTTTATCAATTTTATTTGTTTTTTCAAAGAACCAGCTTTTTGTTTTGTCAATTTTTTGAGTCATTTCCTTTGTTTCAATTTCATTGATTTCAGCCCTGATTTTAATTATTTCCTGTCTTCTACTTCTTTTGGTGTTGATTTGTTCTTTTTCTAGAGCTTGAGATGTAATGTCAGTTCGTTTATTTGTTGACTTTTTCTTCTTTTAATGAATGAGCTCAATGCAGTGAACTTTCCTCTTAACACAGCCTTCATAGTGTCCCAGATTTTGATATGTATTATCAGAGTTCTCATGTACCTCTAAGAATTTTTTTATTTCCTCCTTGATGTCTTCTGTTATCCATGTGTCTTTCAATAGCATATTATTTAGTCTCCAGGTGATAGAATAGCTTCTGTTTTTTATTTTATCATTGATTTCTAATTTTATTCCATTATGGTCTGATAGAAGGCAGGGTAGTATCTATTTTTTATATTTGCTAAGAGTTGCTTTGTGGCTTAACATATGGTCTATTTTAGAGAAGGATCCATGTACTGCTGAGAAAAAAGTGTGTTCACTTGTTGATGGATGAAATATTCTGTATATGTCTGTTAGTTCTAAATTATTGATTATATTATTGAGTTCTGTGGTTTCTTTATTTAGTTTTTGTTTGGAAGATCTGTCTAGTGGTGAGAGAGGTATGTTAAAGTCACCCAATATTATTGTGTTGTGATCTATTTGATTCTCGAAATTGAGAAGGATTTGTATGATATACATGGATGTTCCATTGTTTGGGGCATAGATATTTATGATTGTTATGTCTTCTTTTTTTTTTGGTACTGGAGATTGAACTCAGGGATACTTGACCACTGAGCCACATCCCCAGCCCTATTTTGTGTTTTTTATGTAGAGAGAGGGTCTCACTGAGTTGCTTAGCGCCTTGCCATTGCTGAGGCTGGCTTTGATTGTTATGTCTTCTTGATGTGTGGTTCCCTTAAGCAGTATGAAATGTCCTTCTTTATCCCTTCTGACTATCTTTGGTTTGAAGTCTACTTTATCTGATACGAGGATAGAGTAGAGACCCCTGCTTGTTTACGTGGTCCATTTGAGTGTTACGTTTTTTCCCATCCTTTCACCTTCAGTCTGTGCACGTCTTTTTCTATGAGATGAGTCTCTTGAAGACAACATATTGTTGGGTCTTTTTTTTTTTTTACATACAGTCTGCCAGTCTGTGTGTCTTTTGATTGATGGATTTAGGCCATTAACATTCAGGGTTATTATTGAAATATGGTTAGTATTCCCATTCATTTTGGTTTATTTTTGGTTTTTAACTTGACTTGGTTTTTCCTTTGATTGGCTTTTCCTTTAGTGTAGTCCCTCCCTTTGCTGATTTTCATTGTTGTTTTTCATTTCCTCCTCATGAAATATTTTGCCAAGAATGTTCTCTAGTGCAGGCTTTCTCATTGTAAATTCATTTAACTTTGGTTTATTATGGAAGATTTTTATTTCATCATCAAATCTGAAGCGTAATTTTGCTGGGTATAAGATTCTTGGTTGGTAACCATTTTCTTTCAGAGCTTGGTATATGTTGTTCCAGGATCTCCTGGCTTTAAAGGTGTGGGTTGAGAAATCTGCTGAAATCCAAATTGGTTTCCCTCTGTAAGTAATCTGTACCTTCTCTCTTCTAGCTTTTAAAATTCTATCCTTATTGTGTATGGTAGGCACTTTCAATATAACATGCCTTGGTGTGGGTCTATTGTAATTTTGTACATTTGGTGTCCTGTAAGCCTCTTGTATTTGACTTTCCAATTCGTTCTTCATGTTTGAGAAATGTTCTGATATTATTTCATTGAAGAGATTGTGCATTCCTTTGGTTTGTATCTCTGTGCCTTCATCTATCTCAATAATTCTTAAATTTGGTCTTTTGATGTTATCCCATAATTCTTGGGTTTTTTTTATGATTTCTTACCATCTTCATTGTGTGGTCAACTTTATTTTCAAGATTATATGTTTTGTCTTCATTATCTGAGGTTCTGTCTTCCAAGTTATCTAGTCTATTGGTGATGCTTTCTCATGAATTTTTTATTTGGTTTATTATTTCCTTCATTTCAAGGATTTCTGCTTGTTTTTTTTTTTCAAAGTCTCTCTTTCTTGAAGTAATCCTTTGCTTCCTGTTTTTGCTCTCTTATCTCTTTGTTGGAGTGATCAATGGTTGCCTATATTTGCTCTCTACTCTGTTGGAGTGACCAGTTGTTGCTTGTAATTGCTCTCTTATATTATTCTGTGCTTCACAGATCATTTTAATTGTGTGTATTCTGAACTCTTTCTCTGACATTTCATCTACTGTACTGTCATTGGATTCTATTATTGTAGCATCTTGGTTTGTTTGGGGCATTTTCTTCCCTTGTTTTTTCATGTTGTTCATGTGTCTTCCTCTCTAGCAGTGCTAATCTGAGGTATTACAGTTTCTACCCTATAATCTTGTAGTGTCCCTGCAAGTTACCAGTAACTTCATCTCTGGTATAACTGGGCCTGCAGGGATGATCTTTCTGGTCCTGGCTGTTGACTGTAGATGGAAATAGGCAGAAACAGCCGACGGTTGGTAGATGGGGCACTACAGCATGGTGCGCTATTGGTCTCCTCCTCCACGAGAGTACGGTTGGTCCAGTCTTTATCCTATAGGCTTACAGATTCCCTACAGGGTTCCAGTACCTCTTCTTTAAGGGGGAGACCAATATTAACAGATCTCAATACAGACAATCTATAGTTTTAAACTAATTAGCTCCTAATAGGACACTTATCACAATATACAGAAATTATGAGTCGTTATTATCTACTATATAAACAATAGGTTTGCAAAAGGGGCTACAGTTTCTACTGGTGGAATAAAGAGATCTGGGGGTGGAGTGTAGGATGAGGTGTTAGGAAGTAAGGTTATAGAGTTATTAGATCCTAGAAAGCTTGAAAGAGGAAACCAAAAGAAGTTGGCTAGTAGTAGAAAAGAGAGAAAGAGATTTGGGGAAGACAAGTAAGTAGGAAGAAAATAGAGTACAACAAACAAGGAAACATAAAAATTAAGAAAGTTAAACATGTAAAAATAGAAGATATAAGAATATATTATACAACTGTAATATACTAATGAGATATCCCAGTCCTCGGTAGCCTGATACATAAAAATTACTTGGTTTCACAAATGTTGGGGATGTGAGGGTGGGAAAAGAGCAAGAGAGACAAAAGAAAAAAAGGAAGAAAAAGAAAAAAGGGATAACAGAAGGAAAAAAGTCTCAAGGTAAATAAAAAGAATTGCTTCCCTTCTCATCCAGTAGGTGGGGTTGTCTGTTGTTTACTGGTATCTCCCCGCTCAGGTCCAAGATGGCAGTGAAGAAGTCCCACAGTGGAGGCATCTGCTTTCAGAGATGAGGTGTAGGGCCCAGCAGGGCGACGGCATTGGGCGACGTGTAGGGAGATGCAGCTCTGTGGCATGCCCCGAGGAAGTAGAAGGTTGTCTCCAGATCCTGTCCAGTTTCCCCAGGTGTAGGCGAACAGGGGAGTACACTGGTACTGGTAGATGGAGAGCTACACAGGAGGAGCAGCCAGGGGTCCCACGTGGGAGCAATAGCTAGGAGTCCTGCATGGGTGGGCAACTGGAGGTTCTACACAGTGTATGGGCACTGGAGCTGGGGGTCCTACACAGGAATGAGTCCTGCATGGGCGATCGGCCAGGGTCCTGCGCGAGCACACAACTGGAATTCCTGCGTGGTGGAATTCCAGCTGTAGGGGGTCCTCTAATAACTCACAGAGAAACAGAATTTCCACTGCTTTAATCCCTAGTCCTAGAGAGACTAGGTATGTAGTGTCCATCTAAGCCACCATCTTCGCTTGTGTAAGGCTTATTTTCTTACACCTAAGTTTTGAGGTGAGTTATTTCATGCAACATTATTGTGGCAATAAATAGTTGAGCTGGGTGCAGTGGTGCATGCCTGTAATCTCAGTGGCTGAGGAAGCTGAGGCAGGAGGACCATAAGTTCAAAGCCAACCTCAAAATTCAAAGCAATTTGACGAGGCCCTAAGCAACTTAGTGAGACTCCTTTCTCTAAAATTAAATTTAAAAGGGCTGGGGATTTGGATTGGTTAAGCACTCCTGGGTTCAGTCCCTGGTACCAAATAAATAGTTGATACATGGTCAGCATTATCAAGTGACTTGTATCACTTGGTTATTTAGGCAAAAAAAATTAATGACCTATATAATCTTTATAGGACAGAAATGATGAACCAAGTTCAATTGTAGCAATTCAATTTGGATGTAAAAAAATATGTGATGGCTTCAATAAACAGGATTTGACTTGCTCTTTTGGGTAGCTTTGCTTCCACCAAGAGCCAAGATAGGCTCTTGGAAACATTCAAGGTTTATTTCCAACTTTACAAAAATGCAGTTCAAATTTAAATGAAGAAAATATGACACAATTTAAAGTCTGCTTCCTAAGTGTGCCTATGGTTAAAAACTAACAACTTATATTTTTTAAATAAAGCTCAACTATGGCCACATAACAAAACATATTGTTATTGGTGTTGGAGCAATTAAGGGTAAGAGAAAGGAAATTGGCAAAGATTTTCTAATAGTAAAAGTAGATGTATTAATCACTAAAGTATAGCAGTATATATTCTAAATAGTTTATGATAGATTTTTTTGTTGTTTTTCAGAACAGTTCTGGAAGATAAGAAAGTGCTTGCAGGCTGAAAAGGCCACATGTGTAGTATTTACTTTAAAATCAGAATAACCTTTTAATCTAGATATTCAACTTAACCTGCTGAAATCATTTTGGAACAAATCATTCTAGAGTTGATTTTATTACTAGAAGAAGAAAGAACAGTACTGGATAATGGCTGTCTATCATTGAAATATTTTAGTATTCAGGAGTTTACACATAAACCTAGAAAAAAATAAATTGTATTGGCCTCACTTGTTTTGATTGAGGTCATCGGTTTACGCCCATATTATTAAATCCAGTGAATACATTTTAGTTCATAACTTACTTAATCTTTGTGTTTATTCTACCTCCTTGAGACTTTCAGTCCTTGACATCTGTGACATTGTTTCTTTTGTTTCTCCTTCCTAATAACAGATAGAAGGGAGAGAGGACAGTACCTAGCCTAGCAGCTGTGATATGTGAGATGAAATGCAGTCATTTTGGAGGGAAAGTCTCTACACATTTTCCTAAGTAAGGGATACCTATAAGCTTCAGATTTGTGACGCATTTTAAGTTATCACCGCTGCCTTTCTCAACTGAAATCAATTTGGGCAGATGAGATGACTTCAAGAGCATTTTCAGGTTATAAATATTTATTAAGCGATATTTAAATAAGAATAATGTTCATTTGGGTTGTGCTCTGTAAATTATGAAACACCTCCATTTCCACTTTTAGAAAATCTTACCCTTTCTCTAACCAACCTATTTCATATCCATATTTCGGTGAAATCGTCTTTGATAACCATAACTGACATTCATATTCCTTTTGAATTTTTCTAATTCTTTTATTATAAACTTTCCTTAGGTGAAAATATGTGTGAGAACTATGTGTGTGTGTTTGTATGTGTATTTTAATAAGTGGAAAGTGTAGGAATGAATCTTCTGGCCCAAAGGTAAAAATAATTTATATCTCGGAAGCCATCTCTTAAGGAGAGGTCAAAGTTGATTGTGTTTTAATTTATAGGAATTCTCATCAATTACTTTCAAACCACAGCTTTAACTTTGCCCTTAGTAAACAAGCCACTGCTTTTTATTTTTCTCATTTTCTTGATACTGATCTTGCTGGTGACAAGTTATGCTTCTTCATATGTTGAAGTTTGAACATTAGAGAAGCATGCATATAAAGCAAGGTTTATTTAAAAAGAGGCAAACATATAAAGCAAGGTTTATTTAAAAAGGGGTAACACAGACTTCTCCTGGGAAGGAGAAGGGGCCCATAGCTGGTATCCTGGTATCCCGAGAAGTACAGATGTTTTGCCTTTTTATATATTCTAGGCTTCCTTTGTTCTCCTGCTCCCTTCCCCTTCTCTCTCTCCTTCCTGTGTGACTAGGCCCAGGAGATGCTCAGTGGGATGGCCAAGAGGTGAAAAGCAGATGGACAAGGTGGTGTGATCTGGGCTGGAAGGGGGTGTAATTAACAACTCCCTGTAGGGAGAGAAAATCCTTTGGACAGGTTACCTTAGCAACAGGTTGGAGCAGAGGCAAGTTATCCTGATAAGGGTAAATCATTAACATTTCAATACTTTTCCAGCTTCCCAGACCCCAATTGGCCTCTTTGATTCAACAAAGGATTTACCAATCTATGTTGACTGCCTGTCTTAATTCTGGCTTCAATACCAGCTTTAAAAAAAAAAAAAAAACCACCTCCCTAAACTAAAGCAAGTATAAAATAAATTATTTAAAACTTCTAAATAGTTTAAGAAATTCCCTTTAGAATCCATTATCTCCTTAATATTCACTTAATAAAAATACAAATAAATTGGGCCTGAGGTTGTGATTCAGTGGTAGAGCACTCACCTGGCACATCTGAGGCACTAGGTTCCATCCTCAGCACCACTTAAAAATAAAATAGGGCTGGGGTCATGGCTCAGTGGTAGAGCACTTGCCTAGCACATGTGAGGCACTGGGTTCAGTTCTCAGCACCACATAAAAATAAAATAAAGGTCCATCAACAACTAAAACAAAATATTTAAAAATAAGTAAATAAAATAAAAGCATTGCGTCCATCAACTAATACATTAAAAAAAATTTTAATGCAAATAAATCAATGTAAGATGCTCACCATGTAAAAATCAGGATTTAAAGATAGCTTTTCTGTGTTGAACTGATGAAATGGAACAGGAATTTCTAAGTTTTGTCATATGATTAATTAATTAAAGTTATAATTGTAAACAGATGAAATGTATAGGGCCTTGTAATACAAAGAGTAAGTTTTTTTCCTTCCTTTATTCATTGATGTATTGAGAGCAGTTTTATTTATGTTCTGTATGGCTTGGCTATAAAATTCAATAGTCATCTCTGTTGCTTTTCAAGCCTGACAAAAAGGCTCTGAATAAAGAATGAATACCAGCCTTGAATGAACATTTCAGACACTTTTTTTTTTAAGGGCTAGTTATCAATACCTTTTTCTCATTATTGTAAGGCCAGCTGCTCTGACATTTTTTTTTTTCCTTTAGGAAAAAAAGAAACACAGCATGTATTGAAGTCATCTTTTTAGGATATTTACAGTTTCTTTTTTGTAAATTGGTTAACGATTCTGAATATCTACATAAATGTGATCCTTGTGGGCCATTTTATATTCAAAGACTTTTTGATAATTTTTTTACTTATCCATACTGCTATTAAGCTAGATTTTTCAGTACTACTCTTGATACAGAACATAGATGTCTTTAGGAGTAATAAAACTCCCCATCCACCTCTCTGCCCTGGAAACAGTATTAAAAGACACAAAAAAAGCCATATGTCACAATATGTCTTCTATTATAGTATCTTCCAATATTACTTAAAGCATCTATTTCACTCCTACCTAGGGAAGCCGTGAAGTGTACTTTTAATCAAAATATATAGTAACTAATTCATCTAGACTATTCCAGACAAAGGAACATATCTCTTCTTATTAATGGTTTATTTTTATTATGTATTATATTTCTTTCCATATATTCAGGAAAATTTTTGGATGCCTACAGAGTTTTGAGACTGCTGGTGCTGGGTATTGGGGCCACAGCAGTGAATAGACAGAGGCTTCCTTTCTGAGTATACAGATAAGTTAACAAAAAACAATGGATGTTATGTTAGGGAAGCTTTATGCACAGAGATCAAATGTAGTCTAAGAAGTCAGGAAAGGCCTTCTAAGGGAAGTGATAATTGTGGTTTTAAGGTTCACTTAGACAAATGTTGAGGAGTCTTCCAGTCTATGGATGTCTAGAAAGGCTTGATGCAGAGCATACAGGGAATAAGAATGGCCAGGAGTAGATCAGGACGGTAAACAGGTAATCATGAGAGGCTCTTCAGAATCGTGTTAAAGAGTTTGTATTTTATTCCATGGGCAATAAAATTGGAGAAGTGATTATATTAGAATGGCTGTGAAGTGGTAAATGAATTAGAAGTCGGCTTGGAGACCAGTCAAGCTGTTAGAATAGGTGACAGATAATTCGGATAATTAGGGTGGTGGCAGAGAAGTTAGATAAGGAGATCCAAGGGATAATTAGAATACTAGACTTGGTTATTGGAAATGAGAGTCAAAGATGACATCTGGGGTCTTGAGTTAATGATATAAGGAATGTTAGAGGAGGAGCAGGTGTGTGAGGTTGTGTGATGTAGTTTGGGACTTAAGACAGGAAGAGGATCACTGACATGGTTGGAGTGATTAACCTTTTATTTGTGGAAGGAAACTTCTACAGGGTAGTTATGAACAGTTAAATTTAAAGATCTGGTCCCAAAAATTGAGACAATGGCATCTGTTTTCCTCTGTAGATGACAACACTGCTCAGGATGATTGAGGAACAGGAGGAGTGTTGACAATTTTAAGAAAAGTAGAGATGATGTGAAATAGTTATTATAAAAAATGAGAAAGCTTTCTAGGGACATAGGAAATCATCAGAAAGTATTAAAGCAATTTTGAGGTTGGTGACCATGTATTTATAGTTTCTCCAATAAACAAAATGTGAGACTTTTTGTTTTCAGCACTCTGAAGACAATTGTCAGACAATAGAATTCATCAAGTTGGGGTTTTGAGTGGGATGCAAGGACAATCTCTAGAGAACATTGACTGATCTTAATATCTCAATCCCATGATCGAACTCCCATGTTGAAGTTCTCATCTAAATTGCTGTAATGTAAGTTTGATCTCTTTCTCATCAAGTACATTTACAGGTTCTCCTGGATTGTCAGGAGACAGTCTTTCTTTGTAATACTTTGTTCAGCCTCCCCTAAACGCAACATCATCTTGGTTTTCTTTCTACTTAGGTTTATTATGAGGCTTCTCCTTTTTTTCCTGTTAAACTTGCATTACTTAACATCTTCTCATTTTAACATGCTTGACTACTCTTTATTCAGTTATCTTTCAAATCTAGAAATCTAAATATTCTTCCAGAGACAATTCTGTCATGAAGGTTATGTAATTTGAAACAAAGGAGAAGCACAAAGAGGCTGTTTTGGAGTTTTGACATCTTGCCTCTTTCATTTCTGAGTTGTCTGCCTAATTGTACTCTGTCAGCAAAAATCCTTTTTCTTTTGACAACATATCCCTCAGCTCAAATAATAAATACTTATTCTATAGTCAATTAATTTGGGGTTTTAGAGCATAGTAAGATGAGGCTAAATTTTAAAGTTTAATTATTGGATTTGTTAACTTTCCCCAGCTCTTTGGCAATAAACGGTTCATCCTTAGCAAGCCTTCTCAAGTGTCTGGCAGAAAGTCTCAGCCAAAGAATATGGATAATTCAATGTAAACTGCTTATCATTTTTTATAAAATAACTCAGAGAAGGCCTACTAGCCAAATACTAGGTTTTTCATCTTGACATCCAAGACCAATCCATTCATTTTGGTTGTTTAATCTTTTAAGAATCATTTTTATTGTGAAATATAATGTACAGAAAGGTGCAGCTCAGGTTTTTATTGTAGTGTAACCATAATCCAGGTCAAGATGTAGAATATTGCCATCACTCCAGAATGCTACCTCTTAATCCCCACCTGTTCCCTAACTCTGACCTCAAAGTGATAATCACTTTTTTCCTGTTTAAAATTTTAAAACCTAAGCATGTGTTTATGAATACTGTCATTTAATTTTGCCCAAATTTTGCACTTAATGTAAATGAGTCTTTCAGTTCATTATGTGTGTTCTTTTTTGTGCCTGATTTACTCATGTTTCTGAGATTCAACCATGTTTTTACATGTAACTGACTTGTTTATTTTCACTGTCCATGATATAAATATACCACAATTTATTCATTCTTTTTATGGATATTTTAGTTTGTAGTTGGGGGCTTTTACTAATAATGCTGCTATGAACATTTTTGCATGTATTTCTTTTTCATGGGTAGACATTTATGTTAAGTATACCAGGAAGTGAAATTAGCTAGGCACTGTGGTGCATGCCTGTAATTCTAGCAGCTCAGAGGCTAAGGCAGGAGGATCTCGAGTTCAAAGCCAGCTTCAGCAAAAGCAAGGCACGAAGCAACTCAGTGATACTATGTCTCTAAATTAAAAAAATACTAAGTAGGGCTGGGGATGTGGCTTAGTGGTCCAATGCTTCTCCAATCTCTGGTACCTCACACCAAAAAAATAAATGAAATTAATCATAAGATGTGCTATCTTCAGTTTTATGAGATAATGCCAAAGTGTTTTCCAAAGAAGTACCAATTTATAATCCCACTGGCAATCTGAGAATTCCTATTGCTTCACATCCTTGCCACCCTCTGGAATTATTCTGTTTAATGTTAGGCATTCTTGTGGGCATGTGGCATTATCTTGTTGTAGTTTAAATTTTCTTTTACATAATTACTAATAAGGTTGAGCATGTTTTTATGTGTTTTTTAGCCATATCTACTTTCTCTCTGGTGTTCTTTTTTTTTTTTTTTTTAAATATTTTTTTGTTGTTGATGAATCTTTATTTTATTCATTTATTAGTTATATGTGGTGCTGAGGATCGAACCCAGTGCCTTACGCATGCTAGGCAAGCGCTCTACCACTGAGCTACAGCCCCAGCCCTCTGGTGTTCTTTTAATGGCGCCCTTTGAAAAGAGGTTATTACAAGTTTAATGTAGACCATTTAATCAGTTTTTATGGTTAGTGCTTTTTGTGTCCTGTTTAAGAAATGTTTTCTCATGCTGAGATTATAAGCGATTATCCTGTATTGTCTGTATTCAAGAGATTTTATTGTTTTACTTTTTACATTTAGATTATAGTCCATCTGGAATTGTTTTGCTTATGTGCATGCAGTGTGAGGTAGAAGTTTTATTTTGTTTTTGTATCCAATCAAGCCAGCACCATTTTACTGAAAAGATTGTCCTTTTTTCACTGCTCTGAGGCCTATTTTATCAAAAACACGTAAACATAGATGAGAAATAAATATGTGTGTTATGCCAATACGTGACTGTAATATGGATTGTTTAATGATGACAGCATAGACACATACAGATACACGAGTCTATTTATAGACTTTATTGGTCTCTCTACACACCAGCATCACATTTTTAAAATTGTTATAGCCTTAAAATAAGTGATATCCAGAAAAGAAGCCTGTTGTCCACCTTGTTTTTCTTTAAGATTATCTTTACTATTCTTTATTCTTGGTTCTTCATTGCTTCTTGGCCTTTTGGCTAAAATCAAATTTACTCTTGGTTTTTTGCTTTTGTATATACATTTTAGAATCAGGTGTACAGTTAATTCCTTAACATTCAGAAGCAGCAGTAGGTTGGCTTCGGTAAGTGGGAGCCCATTACATAGCTTTCGTTTTTGCCACTGTTGCCATTGTTTATATATTCATGTAAATGTTTCTGTCCTTAGTGCAGTAGGCCCACCTCAACTGAACATTTAAATGTCTCTAGAATTCTCTGCCTCTAATGAGCAGATCTTTAGTCAGCCATTCAGCTATATTGACTCTTCCTTAGTAACAAATAAGGACCTCATTGTAAGCTACCAAACTCAGCTTTCACACTTAGATTTTAACCTCTTAACAGTCCTCACTTTCTCATCCCCCTGCAGAGCCTCGCAACAACTTAGCAATAACCAGCCCAGCCCCGTTGTCCTTGTAGGCATTATTTTCTCCATTCCATTCAGATACCTGAAACATTGCACATAGAGGCACATTCTCCTCCCCAGCATTTTTTCCCAACACATTGGTGAAATCTAGTAATTTGGCCACTGTCTTGTGCCAGAGACTCCATGCCCACACAAGTCAGGATGCTATCCTCTTTGCCCACAAGGTGATGAATAAATTTATTCATACACCAAAGGAAAGGAATGGAAAAGGAGGACTGATTGGAAAGTGTCTTAGACTGCAGTGCTGTTCTAAGAAAGTTTTAATCAGGCCTCTCGGGAGTTTTAAAGCCAAAGTTACCTCTAATAGGAATGGGCTAGTATTCCTGACCCTGCTGTGCTCTGTCAGGCTTGGCCTTGACATAAATGTGGTAGTAGATCCAGAAAGCTAATAGCCAAGGCCATCAGTCGACTACGCTTTCCTCTGCAGGAGATATGAATGGTACATTTTCATGGCCATCATAGATTGCCTTGGCACCTTTGTCAAAAATCAAATGATTATATGATTATGGTTCTGGTTCTGAGTTCTCTATTGTTCTATTAGTCTGTGAGTCCTCTGCCAGCACCACACGATTTTAATTACTGGTACCTTTCCTAAGTCTTGGAGTCAGGTACTGTAAACCCTCCAATTTGTTATTTTTCAAAATTGCTTTAGATATTCTAGGTCCCTAGTATTTCCATCTGAAATTTAGAGTAAGCTTGACAATTCGTTAAAAAAAAAAAAAGATTGGTGGCATTTTTGACTGGATTGTACTAAATCTATAGCTCAACTTGGAAGACATTTGCAGCTTAACAATTTTTGAGACTTCCAGGCTTTGAGCATGGATTATCTTTGAGTTCTCTTGAGTCCTCAATTGTGTTTTGTAGTTTTCAGCATAGAGGTATTGCATGTTTTGGGGTTTTCTTTAATGCTTTTGGAAGTAATTAGATTTTTGAAACTTTACTTTCCAGTTGTTTGCTGTTAATATGCAAAAGTACAGTTGATTTTTGTTTATTGACTTTGTGTCCTATAAACTGGCTACTAAGGTCACTTATTCTAATAATTGTTTTGTAGATTCCTTAGAAATTTTAAAACAATCATGTCATCTGTAAATGGACATTATGCACTTCCTTTCTGATATGGGTGCCTTTTATTTCTTGTCCTTGTTTTATTACCCTGCATAAGACCCTGAGTGCCGTGTTGAATAAGAGTGATATAAGCCTGAGATCAGACTTTCTTGATTTGATCCCATCTTCAGTGGGAAAGCATTATTTATTTTTCCATTAAGTGTGATATTAGCATCAGGGTTTTTATACATGCCCTCTACCAGAAGGAGATGTTCTCTTCTGGTCCAAATTTGCTGAAAGTTTTTATCTTGGCTTGGATATAAGAGTGTTGAATAAGAGTGATATAAGCCTGAGATCAGACTTTCTTGATTTGATCCCATCTTCAGTGGGAAAGCATTATTTATTTTTCCATTAAGTGTGATATTAGCATCAGGGTTTTTATACATGCCCTCTACCAGAAGGAGATGTTCTCTTCTGGTCCAAATTTGCTGAAAGTTTTTATCTTGGCTTGGAGTTGAATTTTGTATGATGCTTGTTCTGTATCTTTTGAACTGATGATATGGTTTTTCTCCTTTATTTTATTAATAGGATTGATTCTGTTGATTTTCAAATATTAGTGAACTTCTCATTTCTGGAATAAACACTTGCTTCATCCATGACCCTCTTTATATGTAGTTAGATTTGATTTATTTTGTTGGATTTGATTTGCTGGTGTTTTATTAATGATTTCTGTATTGCTGTTCAAGAGAAATAGTAGTTCTCTTTTTGGAGGAATATCCTTTTCAGATTTTCCTGTCAGTATTATGTTGGCCTCATAAAAGTGTTCCCACTTTTGTTTTCTAGTAGTTCATGTAAAACTGATATTATTTATTTTTAAAAAACTGTTTGAGCCGGGCGCGGTGGTGCAAGCCTGTAATCCCAGCACTTAGGGAGGCTAAGACAGGAGAATCGCGAGTTCAAAGCTAGCCTCAGCAATGGCGAGGCGCTAAGCAACTCAGTGAGACCCTGTCTCTACATAAAACACAAAATAGGGCTGGGGATGTGGCTCAGTGGTGGAGTGTCCCTGAGTTCAATCTCCAGTACCAAAAAAAAAAAAAAAAAAACTGTTTGTTAAAATTCACCAGTGAAACTACCTAGACCTACCATTTTTTTTTGTGGGGTGATTTTTTTTTTTATAAAAGATTTAATTTTGTTAATAGGAATGAAGATTTTCATTTGTGTCCATTTCATTTGACTTATTGAATTTATTGGCATAGAGTTGTTCATAATTATGTATTTATTGACCTTGTAATATCTGTAGAATGTGGTGATAGTATAGGTTTCATTTTATTTATGGTCCTGGGAATCCAAAAAGCTTTTTAAATATGTGGCTTAATATTTGTCATCAGTTTTGGAGCATTCTCAGTCTTTCTCTCTTCAAAATCTTCTCTGCCCTATTTTATTTTTTTTCCTTGTGGACTTACAGTTACCTATATGTTAGTCTTTCTCACTGTCTCCTGTTTGTCTCTTAATTCGATGTTCTGTATTGCCCATCCCTTTGCCTGTATTTTATTTGAATGTTTTTTTCTGACTTCTTTTATAATTCACTTCATCTGTGTTGAATCTGCTATTGTACCCACTGACCGAATTCCTAATTTCTGTTATGTATTTATCATTCCTAGAATTTCTCATTTTTAAAAAGTTTCTAATTCTCTATCAAAATTTTAAATCTTGCCTTTTATCTCCTTAAACATAGCAAGGATAGCTCGTTTACAGTCTCTGAATCTGGTAATTCCCATTTCTGGGGCCCTATTCAAGGAGAGTGCATTGTGGTACTTGGCAGATTTGTCTATTTCTGATGCAACCTTATTCCCATGGTGAAGCCCTTTAGGATCTCAACATAAAGTAGAAAAGTTCACCTGGTCTTCCCCTAAGACCAGTCCCACACTTCACTTTCTGTTTTCCTTGCAGCCTGAAACTGACAGAAGTACTGCTTATTTTCCCAAGACCTTGCTCAGAAATCATTAAACTCATCTAGGAGAAAAATGACTAGACAATGAACCATCAAATACCCCCAAATCTTGACTTGGTAATTCTTTCCTGTCTTGTTATCCCACAAGTGTTTTCAAGCACCTATCTTTAATATTTTTCCAGATTTTCTAATTGCCCTCTGTAAGAGAGGAACTCCAAATTCCCTGCTCTACCATTACAGAAGAGATTGGCTAGCCCAGTTGTCAACAAAAAGGAAATTAACGTGTAAATCCCCTTTTTGCTTCTTCAACAAAGTAAAAATGAATAACCAAACACTTTTTCATCCTAAGTATGAGTTACATAAAATGCAGTTTACAATTTTTAACTTACAACTAAACAGTATGTTGCATGCAGCTGCATTTAAAGACATCAAAACAAGAAGAGAACTGTGAACAATCAAGTTATTTTTAACTAACAAAGCAAAGTGTTCAAAAGCAGAAACACAGAGGCTTATATAAGTGGAGATAGTGCATCCCTGAAATATTTTGAGGAATAAGAAAAAAATGAAGTGACAGACCTGTCAAATGACAGGTCTGCTTGGGACTTACAGAATGCTATTTGGAGCTGTGCAACTTGGAAAAACTGTACCATAAATCAGAATTCCCCTGTGACACTTCACTTTGAAACATTCTTGCTTAAGGAAAGGCAAGTGTATTTGAAATATCTTTTATACTTCAATGCTATTTTTACTTTTTAGTGATTCCAGAATATTTGTCGATTACAAATGACATCCTAACAGGTATCACTGATAATACTTGTGCTAGAAGGGAGAGACTGAGTCTTTCTCATCTTTCCTCCTAGTTCTTGGTACAATGCATGTTAAAGTATTAGCTATCTAGAATCCTTGAGAAATAAACCATTCTGGATAAATCTCCTTTTCAGATAACTAAGGATTAAAATTTTATGTACTGTAAAGGAAATGTTACTATCATTACCACCACCAGCCCCCACCAACCATCTGTAATTTTTGTTTCAAGTACTATTCTAACAGGATGAGATAGGAAATGGTATTAATCTCCATTTCACAGAAGAAAGAATTGTGATCCAGAGCTGTTATGGCTCATTTCTCACAACTTACATTGTGTAGGGACTGAATATGACCTAGATTTGAATCCAGCTCTGACTCCACAATTCTTGACTAAAAGTATTATTATTACTGAAAGCTACTATGAATTTCTTGGACTTATAAAAAGAATATTCCAGACATTATTTCCATTTAAAAATGATATTAATGTAGCACTTATGAGAAAGTATTGTAATTATATTACTATCTCTTTCTGTTAGACTGTGAGAATCTTGAGAACTTAATCATTTTTGTGTCCTCGGACCTCAGCATAGGCCATAGTTCATAGGAGTCTTTCAGTAAATAACTTTAAAATAATGGAAAAAAATGGATGAATGAGTGCCTGGGATTAGTTACTGGGATGTGCTAAAAATATAGAAATAGATATAGACGTAGATTATTGTGCATAAAGCTAATATAAGATAGTGTTTTCAATCATTGTACTTGAATCTTGCTTTCTTTGAGAAAAGTTCTAGGTATCTTTTTTCTTTTTAGTCATTTCTTTCAACATTCATTTAATATTTACTAATAGTTATTGTATTCTGGGCACATAAGACTGTTACATGCTTGCAAATAAAAGAAACATAGATCTGAAATGTCTTGTAGTCATTTTATCATAAAGGACTGAAGCTAGTACAGATGAACCTCTTTTAGGGAGGTTATCAGAGGGAATTTTCTGGCTTTGCACAGAATCCTCTTTTTTACTGTTCTATTTATATTGACCTGTCAGCATGATTTATGCCTTATTAATACAGTGAATAGAAAATACTTCTGGTTAGCTTCTACCCACACTCTGCTTCACTTACATTATAAGTTCATGGAGTGAGGAGGAATAGCCTATTATTTACCCAGTGATTATCAAACCTGGCTGATCATCAGAAGGCATCTATGGAGCTTTTAGAAACTTCTCAGCCATTATTGTCTCTTCAAATATTTCTTCTTTCCTGTTCTCTATAATCCTGTGTGAACTGGAGTTCTAGGAATCATTACAAGCATCTGACACTCTGACTACTGCTTTTACTCTAAGAAAATCTTTCCATTTCTTACCCAGGTGTCTTGGGTCTTCTGTCAGCATTCATGAAACCAACCCAAAATTAGAATAAAATTATAGACCCTTCTGAGATACTCAACTAACCATGTGCTACACCATTGATCAGATTTTTTGGGATTTGTTTGGAACTGGATCCATCAGGTATGATTGAATTTTCCCTTTTTACTATAATCCTTTCTGCATCATTCCATGAATATTCTGAAAATTGGGCATATCTTAGAGGCCTTACTCTTAGAACCAATGTTTGGTCTCTAAACCCATGCCAGAAAGGAGCACTTTCTCCCCTGGAAACATGGCAGTATTCAATCTTTTTTCCTGTAATAAATGAAAGAACAGACTATATCAGAAATTGAAAATTGTTATAGGGTCTAGGCCTCAGAGGACTAGGTTGGAAACTTAACAGTTGCTTCTTTTCAGAAGCCTCCTGCCCTCTTCCCACCCGCTAAATGGAAAAATCGGGCTATTAATTTTTTCTTTTTTTCTTTTTCTTTTTTTTTTTTTGGTGCCAGGGATTGAATTCAGGGGCACTCGACCACTGAGCCACATCCTTAGCTCTATTTTGTGTTTTATGTAGAGACAGGGTCTCACTGAGTTGCTTAGTGCCTCACTGCCACTGAGGCTGGCTTTGAATCCGTGATTCTCCTGTCGCCGCCTCCCAAGGTGCTGGGATTACAGGTGTGCACCACTGCGCCGGCTAATTTTGTTTCTTAATGTTTTATTTGGAAGTAATTTCAAACTTAAAAGTTAATAAGAAGAATAGTACAAAGAACACCTATATACCTTAATCCAGATTATTCACTTTTTACCTAATTTATCACTTACTCTATGTGTGTGATCCTGTGTGTGGTGCAGGGGCCTGTATGCATTTGTGAGAGGGAGGAGGCACTGGGGATTGAACTCAAGGGCACTTTCCAACTGAGTCATATCCCAGACCTTGTTTTTATTTTGAGACAGAGTCTCCCTAAATTACTTGAGAGCCTTATTATATTGCCTCAAACATGAAATCCTCCTTCATCAGCCTCCTGAATCAACATTTGTACTTTTTAAACCAACCTGAGAGTGATACACATTCAGGCCATTCCTTTTTGTGTATAAGCTTACACTTGAGATCTGCCTTTTCCCTAATTCTATTCTGTTGCAAATAATATTAGCCTGAAGTTTTATGTACTTGGGATGACTTTGAGACCCTAAGGAACTTGGTAGTTGAGGGTGTGGGCAAGGAAATGGCTATTTCTACCTCAGAAATATTACATTTTACAGTATGGTTCCACATAAATGTAATACATTACTGTCTTCAAAGAATTTTTTTCTTTAGGTACCATTAAAATTGTTTTATTTCATTTCTCCGTTAGTTTAGGATATAATTTAAAAGTTTCATGGTTTCTACCATCACTTGGAATGAATTTTTAAAAAATATTAATAATCTCAAGAAGTTTATATATGTTGGTTTATATATGTATACTTTATATTAGAACTTTATATATGTATGATTTGTGTTAGAAACTTGCAGCAAGAGAATTTCAACTGATTTTTTCACATTGAAAACACTAGCAAATGCTAGCACTATACAAATTATATTATGGCTTGTAGTATCTGTGTAGTACCAGTCTTATGTGTAGAAAAAGAAAAGTAGGTTAAAGAAAAGGTACAAATGAATCAGTTGATAACTGAGATTAATTATTTTAATTATCTAGGATCTGTGCACATGTCATTGGCACCACTATAATGTCAAGTAAATAAGATACAAAATATTCTCTGAATATTTTAATGTAGTATAACACTGAAACCTGGATAGAGATGGGCAGAAATTGTAGCTAGGTTGCTTATGCTAGTTCAGAAACTTAGTGCCAGATCCACATTAATTCCATAGTTGGTTTTGAGAAAAAGGAAAGCTGGTTTTAATTAGGATTAAGGTTCCCTGCTGTGATATGTGCTTAAACAAGAAAAAGAGAATGTCAAGTTAACTTAAAATTACACAGAGGCTCTCTTTCTAAGAAAATAGAGCCAGGAACTTCTTACCATAATTTTACATTGTTAAGGCAAATAAATGACTCTATCAAAATTACATCTAACTTTTAGAAAATATCTCAACTACCTTGTTACAGAAAAAGCTGGAAGGCATTTTCTATTTGTTATACATACAATTTGTAACTGTATTATCAATGTATCATCTACCTAGCTTAAGAAATATATACTAACCAATATTTTATTATACATATATGTATATATTATGAATATATACACATGTATATTTATAATTATATTTCATAGGTGTATGTATATAGAGACAGATCAGGAAAATGTTGATACCTATTCCTTAGAAATATATAGCATTTTTTGTGCATAGCTTTCAAACTTTGTATTCATGGTACAAATGTGGCTTGCATACTGAACCTGAGGGAGCTGTTAATAGGGAGAATTTACCCTGCCTCCCTTTTGATGGGGGAGGGGAGATGGAATGATTGGGGACTCATGAATAGCAGCTAAAAGTAAACCAAAAGCAAATGACTTAACCATGACAAAAGAGCAAGACTTTGGGGAAAGGGGACCCCACTGGGAAGCAGCCCTTAAGGTTTTATCACAAGGTTAAAAAATTTAAAAAATTGAAGTGCTAGCTTGGGCAGCACATATACTAAAATTGGAACAATACAGAGAAGATTAGCATGGTGCCTGCACAAGGATGACATGCAAATTCGTGAAGCATTCCATATTTTTACGATAGAAGTTTTTAAAATAAAAACAATTGAAGATAATTTAATTCCCTTATTAGGAAGGGAACACTTCATTATTTTTAAGAGTTAAAATATATATTCAGAATCTTAAAAATTGTATAGGCATAATCCCGATTATGAGAACACTTAGATATATTGAAATGTTTCAAGAACATGAGATTATTTTTCTATAAGTTAACATGCATTTTCTATATAAAAACATTTCAAAAAACTCTAAAACCATACTTTAGAGTTTTTAAAAGGTCTATTAAAAAGACCACACTGATGCTGGGTTAGAATCACCAGCTACATCCAGCCTGGGATGGGAAAGAAGGAAAGAAACACATATACATGTACGTGTGTGTGCGTGCATATGTATAGGTAGAGAGACAGAGACTTGACTTTGGATTACCATCATTTCTCTTTCCAGAATAAATTTCCCACCTCCCTCCCAAGGTCCCTCTCCATCTCTTTTCACCCCATACATGCCCTTCCTAACTACCTCAAACCTACTCAGCACTGTTGTGTAGCCACCTAGTGTCCCTGCATCCGCTATTTCTGTCTTCTCTGAGCAGAAGCAAATGCTTCACCCCATCTCATTAACAAACTCACCAGACCTCCTCCTTTTCTCCAGAGGTTTCTTGTATTCTGTCAGTAATCTAGTTACCAAAAAGGTTTATCACTAATAATTTACTACCTTTGGGATCTTTAACAGATGATATTAAAGACTAGAAAAGTTAAACTGAAAGAATGATAATCAAAAGGTGATTTGGGGCATTTCAAAAAAGTTTGAGGTCAAGATTTACTAATGCCTTTTAGCTCATGCCCAAGAGCTGAGATTATGGATTGATTTTATGGCTTGAGGTGTCTTGTCTTTTCCTACTGAGCCTGTAAGTAACATCTCAAGAAACGCAGCTCTGGAGAAAGGAGCATCTCGTGTAATCCAGCTGTGGTGGCTTGTTGGGCTTTCCTAGTCCCACTGCTGCATGTTCTGTGGACCCTGAAGAACCCTGTATTTTTCTTTGGTAAAACTCATTCTGAATGTGGCCTTTTGAAATGTGTGGATAAATCATGGCAGGCAGTCCATTATCCAATATGAGATCTATTCCTTCCAGCAATAGAGTAAAAGAATAAAAGATTACAAAACAAGGATAGTGTATGAAACAGCCATACCTAGGATGGCTTAAATACTTCATTCAGTTTCTCGAAAAGTTCAAGAAAAAAATATATACATGGTACATATATATACATTATGTAGATTTATATAATATATTCTAGCATGAGCTACCTTTTAGACATATTTTATGTGCTTCTGTAATTTATCAACAAGATTTATTAGACTTTTGACATCACTACTTGATTTAGCCCTGTATTTTCAGCAGGAAATGATTTGTCTTTGCAAAGAAAATGTGCAGTCTTTGGGCTTCTTTCAAAGTGCTCCATTTTTAATACCTAAAAATAATGCCATCAAAGTCAATTTTTTTATCAATAGTATTACCAACTGTCTTAAGGTAATATGTGACTTTAATTTGATGTTTGTTAGCTAAGCTAAAAGGTAGAAGTAATAAACTCACTGTTTCTTTTCTAGAATCCTGCTGACCTCCACAAAAATAGAAATTGTTCAAAATAATATGGAATATAAAATTTTCCTGCTATGGTATTTTAGAAAAAAAGCCATTCTTGTTAAATGCCAAAATACAAGAAGATACAATATCTAAATGTTGATGCTTTTAAATAAAATATTCTCAGCCTCCCAATTTAAATGCTGAAGATTACCATTACTCTTCAACAAATCAACAAACATTAATTAACATTTATGTGATAGGCATTTCATATAAAGAGAAAGCACATAGCATAAATATTCAACAAATATTTGTATAGCTGCACGGTGGAAAAAAAAAACAGTGTGATGAACAAGACCCATTCATCCAGTATCTATTCAGATGTTACCCAAGTCCTCAATGGTATCAGTTTTCTCCAAACCCTGAGACATCACAGATCTGCTTTTCATTGAGATGATATTCAGATGAACTTTGTGACTCCTTTATCTGAAGGAATTCATGTTTATATGTCACCTCTCTAAAATCTTAACTTTAATATACACATTTATTTAAAAAGATATGATGTGAATGAGGAATGTATGTCCTATGCAATGGCTTATAGCTGCCTGTCCCCCTTGCCAGGAGCCTGCATAAAAAAGACAACCAAGAGCTTCTCACTGTTGGCTTGAGTTCAGTATAAACTGGATCTCCTGCCAGTGTACACTGTGATAAAGAAAGGGTATAAAAAGGAGGTTTGTGGTTCCCTAATGGACAGTGGAAATCTAAAGAAACCTCTGATGGAGCTCTTGACGTCTGCCACTTAGTGTGTGACTTACCTGCTAGAATTCCTTGCCACACGTGAATGCCATTTTTAGGATTTGGGACTTCTAAACTCACATTTTTATTTTTTATTTGTTTGGTACCAGGGATTGAACTCAGGAGTACTCGACCACTGAGCCACATCCCCAGCCCTGTTTTGTGTTTTATATAGACAGGGTCTCACTGAGTTGCTTAGCACTTCGCCATTGCTGTGGCTGGCTTTGAACTCGCGATTCTCCTGTCTCAGCCTCCCAAGGTGCTGGGATTACAGGCATGCACCACCACGTCCGGCTTAAACTCACATCTTAATAAATTAATTACAAAATTGTCTGCAGAATCTGAAGTAATATGAAAAATTTCAGTTGTTAGGTAAAAACACTAACAGCCAACACTCATGGCACTAACTGTATGTGTCACGTGTATTTTGTCATTTCATCTTCAACCACCTATAGGGTAAATGCCCACTTAATAAAATCCAAGGCACAGCAAGTTAAATAAGTGTTGAGAGGTTGCCTAAATAAGCTATTGGTAGAGTTAGCATTTGGTAACGATTTCCGAAGTAGGACTTTAGTAGCTCAGGAAATAAAAAGAACAATTGACAAATGGTATATCATCATCTTAAAAAGCTGTTGCACAGCAAAGGAAACAGTGAAGAGACAACCTACAAAATGGGAAAATCTTTGCCAGCCATTCACCTGACAGAGGATTAACATCCAGAATATATAAAGAACTTCATAAATTTAACAACAAAAGAACAAGTATACAGGGCTGGGATTGTGGCTCAGTGGTAGAGCGCTTGCCTCGCATGCGTGGGGCCCTGGGTTCGATCCTAAGCACCACATACAAAGCAATAAAATAAAGACATTGTGTCCATCTACAACTAAAAAAATATTAAAAAAAAAAAAGAACAAGTATACAATTTAAAAAATGGGCAAATGATATGTACAGATAACTTCTCAAAGAAGAGGTACAAATGACTGGTGAATATATGAGAAGTTGCTCAACATCTGTAGTCATCAGGGAAATAGAAATCCAAACCATATTGAGATTCCCCATCTCTTCCCAGTCAGAATGGCTGTTATCAACAAAAGAAAAAATAACAAATGCTGGCAAGGATATGGGGAGAAATGAATGCTTCTATACTGTTAGTGAGATTAAATGTTATAGCTGCTATGGAAATCAGCATGGAAGGTCCTCAAAACACTAAAAAATACATACCATTCCCAGGTGATGAAGTCGGCATGCATACATAAGAGATACCTGCACACCCGTGTTTACTGTGGCATTATGTACAATTGCCAAGTTGTGGAACTAGCCTATGTGCCTGTTGGCAGATAAATGTATTAAAAAAAATAGGGCATATATATGTAATACTCGGCCTTAAAGAAGGACAAAATTGTGTCATTTATAGGAAAATGGACGGAAGTCATGTTACCTCATGTTAAGCAAAATAGGCCAGGTGCAGAAAGATGAGTATCACATGTTCTGTCTCATATGTGGAAACTGAAAAAAAAAAAAGACCTGACCTGAGAATAGAAGAGGGTCTGTTAGGGAAAAGGAAGGGGCTGGGGGGAAAGGGCAAGAGATGGTGGTAAGGAGGGTGGATATGATCAAATACCATATATACATGTATGGGAATTTCACCATCAAACCCATTAACTGGCACAATTAATGAGTTGTTAATAATTTTTAAAAATAGAGTTAGTGTTTGAACCCAAATGGCCTGGCTCCAGTACCCATGCTCCTCACCTCTGTACCCACACTGCTTCTGATATAATGTGAACGAATACTCTCAGTGTCTGCTGCCTGGAGAGGGTTAAGCAGCGAGTATCTTCTTTTGCTGGGCCTCTGCTAAACCAACTGGATTGGAATTGGGGTCTACCTCATTGAGTTCCTGGCTCTCGTCTGAGTGGACATGGTCACGATAACAAATCAGCTGTTTCAGTTACTGTCAACTGACTAGGGAGTGGAGAATTGTCTTGAGAAGAGCCATGTGTCTCTGTTAAAGTTTTGGATATAGTAATGGAGTTTTCTCCCCTCTTCTACAAAACATTAAATGTTACATAGTTCAGTAAAGGAAGGCCTGTTATGGGCCACAGAAATTCCCCCCCCCCCCAAAAGAGACTCAGAAAATATGGAACTGAATTACTCAACCTCTCTTGCTGGCTTTTAAAATAACTGAATGGTTGGCTAGAAGATAACTATGTGCTTCATACCCTAATTGGCCTAACACACCATCAGTGGGCAACAGTCTGTGTTCAGGCAAGAAAAACTTTGAAATCAAGTGATCCCAATAGCAAATTAATCTTGTGATTAACCAAACACTATGATTTGAGGAACTCCCAGCTTGTCTAAAGAAGTTAACCCTGGGCCCATTAATTTCACTCTTGGAAGTGCATTTTTCTTTCTTTTCTCTTGGGGCTTTATTTCTTCTGAGTTTCTTTTTAAAATGTAGCTTTTCCCCAAGAGAGGGCACAGCTTTTGCCTCTATCAGCCCACACCTGATACTGTTCATCCCCAGGAGGAGTTTGATGGTGGCCAGCCCCATGGAGGAATGGCCGTGGGATCAGTCAGAAGAGTGGGACAGAAAAGGTGCAGAGAAGGGCCGGAGACAAACTATCACCTCACGGATTTTCCCATGCCTGGCCACCTCCGAAATTTGATGAGTACAGTACTCAACCTAGAAAAAAATAAGGCTTTTGAAAGTCCTTTACAAAGAATGTCTTGTTTGACAATGATCCTGCTGTTCTTGTGGTCACTTGAGCTTGAAGTTTTGATTCTAAGACACAGAGAATTGTTCGTTCCTTTTGGTCCATTCCTTGAACCTGTCGCATCATGTTTCTTTTTGCATTCTTTCTTCTACTTGTTCCTTTCCTTTTAAAAGATTCCAACTTTTAACATCATGGCCCAGACCTTTGTCATGTGCCTAAGGTACTATTGTGAAAGGTAGTTTGGAGCGACCATGGAGCATAAATTCCTTTGAGATGTACAATCTCCAGATGAAGCTAGGAAGTCCCTGAGTGGCCTGCTACCCGTAAACAGCGCTCTGCCTTCACTGTAAATGGAGGCCCACTTCCCAATGAGGTGCGTTCACCAAGAGAGCACTGAACACAATGCTGAGTGAGGTCAGGGACTCAGGAGGCTGGAGGAGGGAAGGAGGGTGAGATTTGAAGAGCTCCACTCTCAACTACAGACAAGAAAGGGAGCGAGCAGGTACCACTGAGCAGGATCTCAGAGACAGCACTGTGAGGGCTTGTGAGGTTCTGGATCCTCTGGACCTTTGTTGTTGCCCTCTTCATTCTCCTTAAAAATACTTCAAAGAAGAAGGGCTTGCATGCTCAGTTTGCAGGGATAAAAGAAAGAGAAAGAGAAAGTCACTGAGCAGTGTCCCTAAGTTGCCATCTGAGGTACTCCTCGTGTACAATGTTTTCTCATATGTGCACAAACCATCTCCACAAGGATACCTTGCTGGAGTTGCAAGAGACTGAGAGATGGGGAAGTAGGGAGACTCGTTTTTTACTATATGTTGTTGTATGTGTTTTGAATCTGGTGACATGAACATCTTTTTAAAATTTTTTTTAAAAAGCAGGGAGAACAATACAAAGACACACACTCCTCCACCAACTGTTTTATGTGGAGTAAGAACTTCAAAAGAGAAAGGTGAGCCTGGAGTGGTGGTTCATGCCTGTAATCCCAGTGGCTCAGGAGACTGAGGTAGGAGAATTACCAGTACAAAGCCAGCCTCAGCAACTTAGTGAGACCCTGAGCAACTCAGCAAGACCCTGTCTCTAAATAAAATATTGAAAAAACTGAGGATGTGGCTCAGTGGTAAAGTGCCTCTGAGTTCAATCCTTGATACCAAAGGGGAAAAAAAAGGTGAGTGCCTGGGAGACATATAGAATGAAGGAATACGGTGCATGGGGTACCTACAATTGGGACCCTGCATTGGGAGTTTAAGCAGAAAGCAGACCTGGATATTTTCAGGAAGTACTTCAAGTCTCTCTGCATCTAATTATGATATAGCAACCTAACTAGCATTCCTGAAACATATCATTCCCATATCATGTTCCCAAACACAATGAGTAGTTTTTGAACTTCCAGTGGTTTCAGTGGTGGGTGAGTTCCACATTATGACTATTTTTTAAAAGTCCTTCAGATAATTCTAATGTGCAGCCAGTGTTGAGAATTCTGCCCTAATCTAAAGGTGACCTTAAATTCAAGAGTCTGTAGAGATGGTGTGATGGAGAGCATTGATTGTTAGCATGTAGAGAAGATGCAGGTGCTTCAAGTTCAGATTCCATCTTCTGCAGATCCATCTTTCAGTGCATTTGTGGGGAAAGTCCCTGTGGGAAAGGACTGGAACCACACATTGACAACCAAATAACTTTCTTGTGTAAAACAGACAGGATTCTGAATCTGAATTACAAATAAAATTTTAGTTAAAAAAAAAAAAAAAGACACACAGGGTGAAGCTTAAGTCTATCATGAAAATGTATCAATCTCATGCATGAGAGCTGCAATATAACTTCCAAAAATCTATTTTTAATATTTCCCTGGAAAAAAGGTGGATTGGCTACACGCAGTCTAATCAGAAGTATGTTGATGGAGAAGATGTCTGTTCTCCAGAATCCACCTGATGGGATAGTTTAGTAAATAACCAAGAAGAGAACTCACATTGGGTCTACCACTGCTTGGAAGGGTGACTGGGGACCTGTCCCATAAGAAGAGGACTCTGTGGGCACCTCTGCTCCTCAGAGTCCTGTGAGGGCGCATCCTCAACCTCAGGCTGGTCAGCAGGATAGGATCTGCACCTAGTTCTGCCACTTGCCTGCTTATTGGTGCTCTTGGGCAAGTTTCTTGACCTCTGCACTTTAAATTCCTTGTCTGTAAAACTGGAATAATAGTACCTATTTCATGGTGGTGCTGTGTGGAGTTAATGAGAAATGCACATAAAATAACACAGTGCCTCATAATAGTTAAATGAATGTCACTCACGACCATAGTTGTTATTCTATGAGAGACTCACAAGACCCCAGAGGGTAAGATAGAGAACATCTGGTGCTATCCCTCTGGGTTAAATTGAGGCCCGAAAGGTTAAATGGCTTGTTCAGGGTCACATCTGTGTGTTTAGGTACTTACTGGAAGCTTAGGGTGTGTCCTGGCAGTGCTATTCAGCCACCAAAACTCTCAATGGGGCAGTGCGTGGTAGCTGGTCTTTGAATGTGGCCAAATTAAAGGACCTAGAAAATATAGTCTGCACTAGGTTCAAAATAAATATAATTACTCATTGAAAATGATAGAACAAAACTTAGTTAAAAGTACTTCTTAAATTGACACTACACAATACTTTATATGAAAGAAGTAAAAAGGAAAAAAGTTCTAAATAGAAAAGGCTTACTTTCCACTTAAATGGAGCTGAGGTGAAGTTCCAAATATTTGCTTTATTGCTCCCTTGGACTTTTGAGTTCCCTGCCTCTGCCTTTCCTCTTTTCTGTAGTCTGTTCTCCACAGCGCAGCCAGAATCTTTTTAAAACACAAATCAGATCCTACCACTACCTTGCTCAGAACCTTCCGGCATCTTCCTGGCACACATCCCTTTTCTAGGATGCTCAAGGCAGTTTCTGCCAATGGTGCTCTGTTGAGCAGTCAGCAGTTAGGACTGGTGCTACCATAAGAACTTCCCTGCAGCCTACTCTCCAGGGACAGTAATATCTCACTGGGAACTTTCAGTCTGAATGGAAAGAACAAGGAGCATAGACATGGACCCCACTCCCACCCCGCACCACTCCCCCACCGCCTGCCACATGGCCTCAGTCAAGTCACTCAGCCTCTCTTACCATAACTTCTTCACTGTTAAAATGAGGGATTTAAACCCAGAGGTTTGTAAGACCTCTTCTAAGCACAGAGAGACCATGCAGGTGATGAAGAGCATGGGTTGAAATCAAACCTCCTTGGGTGGAGCCCCAGTTCCACCTCTTACTATCTCTGTAAGCTTGGACAAGTCAGTCAGCCTCTCCAGGCTGTAGCTTCCACATGTGGGAAATGAGATGACTAATAATTCCCCCACAGCACCCCCCTGAGGACTAACCAGGGAATGTCAAATTGTGACGTAGAGCTAATGCTCCAAACTTGAGCTGTTATTGAAAATTCTATGATGATATGGAGGGAATTTATTTATTTTGGCAACGAGGAGAATTCCCCTTCAACAAGCCCATGTCCTGAGAGGTGATCCTGTGCAGGTGAGCCCACAGGACACAGGTTGGTGTGAACAGTTTATATGAGATGCTCTTGGGAGAGGCAGGCATAGGGAGAAATTGTCTAGCTCCCAAATCCTATTGTCCTCATTCTATTCAGACTCCTGTTAGCTCAGTTTCTGAAATCTCTTTTATATCAGAGGCACGGGGATAGTGCCATGTTTTGATCCCAAAAGTTTTAATTTCTCTGACAGAGTGACTTATTCTATAGCCTGATTTGTTAAAGGAGCCACATCATTTAGCAACACAAATCAAGTGTTTAAAAACCATCAAATCAATACCCAGCCAATATGTTTCACAAATGTGCAGTTGCTTCCCTCCTGGATATGTTTTCATTTACAAGGAGATGCTGAGCACCCACCGTGTGCCAGGCCCTGGGGTATTCTGTGTCCTGGGGTAAAGAAAGTCTGTGAACAAGAAGTCCCTGTGTTAATGAACCTCACATTAGACAGAGAGACAGATCACCTGTGGCAATCCAGGTGGTGAATGGTGTGGTAAAGACAGAGCAGGATAAAAGGATAAATGGGAGGAAGGTGGCGGTGGAGTTGTTAAAGCAGGCAGGGGAGCTCTAGGGAAAGAGAACTTGGAGAGGGAATGAGCTATTCCAGTCAGAAGGAACAGCAAGCATTAGGCAGAGAAAACCAGGTCTGGAGCAGGGGGAGCGAAGGGCGTGGAGGGGCAGCTGATCATGCAGAGCGCAGAAGCTGGGGCGAGAACTCTGGTTTTATTCTCAGTGTGCCAGGAAGATCCTGGAAGGTTTTGAGCAAGGTAGTGATAGAATCTGATTTGTGTTGTAAAATGATTCTAGCTGCTGTGTGGAGAACTGGCTACAGAAAAGAGGAAAGGCAGAGGCAGGGAACTCAAAAGTCCATGGGAGCAACCAGTTAGATTTCGGCAGCGGCTGTGTACAGGATGGGAGTGAGGAAGGACTGAGGATGGCCCTGTGTGGGGCATTCGCAGTGCCTGTTAGACATCCACGGGGACATATCAAAAAGGTAGCTGCTCGTGCCAGTCTTAAGTGCTGGGGTACAGAGGCATCATCAGCATGCGGGTGTACTTAGACTCATGATGTTAAATGGGGTCCTCTGGAGAATGGGGCCAATGAAGAGGGGACAACTTCCAAAGCTCTGGTCATCCAGAGTTAGGGAAAACAAAGAGGGTCCTACACAGTGGGTGAGCTGGGGCAGCCAGGGAGGTCGGAGAGGAATCGGAGCCACGCAGCCAAATGGAGGGATGCTTCAAAGTAGGGCAGTAATCGCTGCTCCAGACGCCACAGTGAGATAATGAGCAGAGCCCAAGTCAAGTTGTGTCACAAACAGCTGCCAGACCTGGATCCATGTAGGACGCTTAATCTGCTGCCCACTCCAGAGACCAGAGTGCTGAGGTCACTGGGGTTCACCTGCCATAGGAACTTTTGTCTATCCATATCTAAGGGGCTCTTTTTGCTCTAGTCTTTCTAATAATATGTAAAGGATTTAGTCAGAAGATCTGAGCTTGACCTATGGGATCCACTGTCTGCTATTTACTAACAGTTAAACAAAAAACAAAACAACAACAACAACAAAATAATGCTGCAACTACAAAATCTGCCTGTACATGGTAGAGTTCCAGTATTAATTCCAGTCCTTTCTCCCTAAGCCTTATCTAGAACCCTGAAGGAAACAATTCTATCCTGTCTTAGTTGTCCTGGCTCTTTTTTTTTTTTTTTTTTTGGTACCAGGGATTGGACTCAGGGGTACTTGACCACTGAGCCACATTCCCAGCCCTACTTTGTGTTTTATGTAGAGACAGGGTCTCACTGAGTTGCTGAGTGCCTCGCCATTGCTGAGGCTGGCTTTGAACTCGCGATTCTCTTGTCTCAGCCTCCCTAAGTGCTGGGATTACAGGCGTGCGCCACCGCGCCTGGCTGTCCTGGTTCTTGATCGTGCACTGATCTTTTCCTGTGTCCCATGCCAGTTTACATTAGAATGGCCACAGCTGGTCTGATGTATTCATTACAAAGAATTCTTATTCTGTTTGCAAGGGCTTAAAATACACTCTTTATGTTCAGCCTTCCTCAGTTGTCCTCATTCTTGTTCCCAATTTGCTCTTTCACAGACCCATACAGTGCCAAAAGTTCAGGCGTTTTCCTTCCCTTTGGGTGCCTTTGCATAGCTGGCACTCTTGAATGGTTCTTCTTTCCCTGCAGAGTGACAGTAGGAGAGCTTATAGCATCTACCTGATTTTTGGCAGGAAAGAAAAACTTCTAAAGGAAGTTGCTATAGTTACCCAGTGTTCCCCACTGCATAGCAGCCACTGACTAGATTTCTGTGTCTCTCTATCAGATGTTCTTGGGTACAACAGCTTGGGGTTTTGTTATTTAATCATTTCATGCCTACTTCTGCGTGGGTCATATAGACAGTGAGACGCACAGGGACTCTATTATGGGGAGCAGAAACAGACTCCCACACATCCACACATGCATATTTCAAGTTTGACATGCCTGAGATCACAGCTGTTCTTCAAGAAGGAATTCTTGCGCTGAATCCACTTTAGGAGGTTTTCTACAATGATAGCAGATTGTACATGGACTCATTTCATACATACCAGAGAAATGTTTGTTTCTGTTTCTGGATACAAATTAGGGGTATGGAAAATTCCCCAATTGTTTTCTCAGTAATTATCTATTTTCTTCTCTAGGATAAAAAATACAATAAAATGGAAGTTGATTATAGATGAAATGATTCATTTGTGAGCATCTTTGAAAGTTAATTTTCACATCAGACTCATTGTTGAGCTTTTTCTATTGTTTATGCAACTGTAATGACTGGAAATGATGGTTTTTGGGGACTAATTGAGTCCTGTCTTATCTGACAGGCACCAATGTTCTAAGAAGAAATTCAGAAGACTAATGTAGTGGGTGATGCACATTATATGAACATTATGTAGCCTCTCCCCTCACCAGCTCTCAAGGAAGCACGCACACAGACCATAGACTGGAATTGTAGTTTGCTCAGTGTTACAGTGCTGGCTTGGTGACAAAGCTCAGCATGATTCTTCCCTTCAATTCCCAATCTCCATCCTCTCTTGTCCCTCCTGGGCTACCTCACTGGCAATGAAGTGGCCTAGCCGCTCTAAGCTGACTTCCTGGTGGAGGCTCTGCTTTCCTTCTTCTTCTGGGCTATAGTGCTGCAGAGGGGCTGTTGGTGGCAGCATTGGCTCTGTGACTCCTACCACTTGTGCCCTCAAGTAGACTGAAGATGACTGACATCCAAAGAAAGGAGGTCTTGGGCCTGTCAACACCTCTGAGATATGCCAGGATAGGATGCCACCAGGAAGGGGCCAGCTTGAGGACTGTATAAACCAAAGCCTGCTACAGTGATTTAGAAGGTAAAAGTTGGGCAAAATGGTAGCCATGTTTGTCTTCCACAGGAGTGGGCTTCTGGGCCTGGTGGGTGGGCTTCTGTCTGTTGTTAACAAAGATGCGGCCTTGAATTTCCAGGCAAGAGTCTCCAAAGATAAACCTAAATTAGAGCAACCACCAGCAAGAAAAGAAGGAGGTGCCTTCCCTGGCCAGCATCCTAGAAGTCCTAGAGGCCGTGCACATCTCTCTGCCTGCGCCACCCTCCCAATCCAGCCCCTCCACCCTATGGAAGATTTTCCCCTGGACTTGCGTTCTCCAGGCAGAATGGGTTCCTTGGTCACTTCTCCCACCAAGGCAGTGTTCCCTGTTTTTACCTGCGTATAGATCTATTTGCAATTAGTTCTAAACTGTCTGCCATGGTACACTTGGGAGGGTTCAGTGTGAGACTCTGGAAGAAGGGTGGGGGGAGAATTAATTATTCTCCCAAAATCTCTCTTCTGCCTCCTCAGCTCAGGCTCTGTTGAGCTTCTCCCTCTCTGCTGAGAGCCTGGGAACTCTCCAGGCAGCTGACTGTGACAATAAGACTCACTGCATATATTTCTCCTCCCTCAGGGGTCATGGACCTGTGCTGGCTGTTTTTCAGTGTCTGAAAACCATAGGTTTTTTCTGTTTTAGTACTTGCTTAAGGCAGGAGGGTAAATTTAATCCCTGGTAGTCTGTCATGGCCACAAGTTAAGTATTCTTTGCGAAATACTGTCCTTCTAGATACTTCTGAGACCTGACGTTCTCCTGCTTTATCTCTGGCTCTCTGGAGCTCCACTGTTCCCTTTGCGGGCTCCTCTCCTCTGGCTAGCTGTGAACTGCAGGACTCCCTCCAATATCTCTGGCTCTCTTTCCTCCCACTCTGTGACTGCTCTCTGGTAAACTCGACCACACCCAGGGCCTTGGTGACCATTCTATCACAAATGGGATTTCTAGCCTTGCACTCCTGGCACAGATACCCAACTGCCTCTGACTACATGACTTGCATATCACTAAGTACCTTAAGCTAGACATGTCTCAATGTATTATTCATTAGCTTCCCCTTGATTTGATTCTCTTTTTCTATATAACCAGTTATGAAGCCAAAATCCACATATCATCCTTGATGGATTTTTTTCCCTTACCTCCACATCAAATCTGCCACCAGGTCTCACTGATCTTCTTCATAAAAGTCTCTGATATCTGCTCCCTTCCCTATCCATACAGCTACAACTCTGGTCCAAGTAGTAACTACCTGGCCAGTCTTCACCATCTTTATTTTGTTCTCTGCTGCAGCAGAGGGATTAAAAAAAATATATAGGGATTTTTTTAAAAAAACACAAATCTGATTATTTCATGTGACAACTTTGAGTATGTTAAAGACTTTTCAGCTGGACACACTGGTGCACGCATGTAATCCCAGTGACCTTGGAGGCTGAGAATTGCAAGTTTGAGGCCAGCTGCGCAACTTGGTGAGAACCTGTCTCAAAATAAAAAATAAAAACGGCTAGGGATGCAGCTCGGTGGCAAAGTGCCCCTGGGTTCAATTCCTGTACTAAAACAAAACATAACAAAAACAAACAAAAACCCTTTTCCATTGTCCTGCCTGATCCTAGGCTTATACATGTCACCATCAGTCTCCCCTTTCTACCATCACTACAGGCCTTCATTCAGTTTCCTGGAGGCCCACACTCCTTCCTGCCGCAGGTCCTTAGCACATGACCTGCCCTCTGCCTAAAAGGCAGAGCATCGTCTGCTCTTCCCTTAGAGTTAGCTCAGTCCCCACTTCTTAGGAAAGCTTGATTAGCTAAGGTCCCCTGGCTACACGCTTTCTCTAAGTACCATGTATCTCATTTTCTTGGCACTTGGTACAGTTATAATTTTATTTGTCTAATTCAGTGAATAGTGTTGGTCTTCCTTCCTAGACTTGGTAAGCTCTGTGATGGCTTTTAAATTTATTTTTCTCCTCACCAGCACATTCCCAACCTGATTCAGGGACTCTGAATATCCTGCTGAGCACGCGTGTGAGTTGGGGATGTCCAGGGAGCAGGGGGGCAGCTGCCCAGCTCCATGGCACTGGAAAGGGTTCTGAGGGGCGGATGGGGGCTACATAGACTGGAAGAAGCCACAGACTAGGGAAGCCGCAGCTGCCCCATCCTGCTGAGGTTGGGGCACCTACAAACTTCTGATGTTGGGAGTGACATTGGTAGTGACCTCTCTGCTACCAAAACAGTGGAACTCTTCCAAGCTTTGAAAGTGAGCTTTCTTATTTTTTCAATACTTTGATAAAAACATTTAGAGGAAAAGAAAAAAATAAAAGCAGGACAGCTGAAGCTTTCACCTTCATGGCCAACAGAGGAGACTACAGTTCAAAGCTGTGTGTACTTGACTGGCCTCGTGGAGCAAGGCCTGAGTTGCAAGGGCCAAAACTCTAACCCTGAGCCTCTGTTCAGGACATTTCTGGATGTGGCTTCCCCCACAGAGCAACAGCACATTCCCCCTCTGCTCTGACACTTAGGGGTTTTGGTGAGAGAAAAACCAGAACCACTGGGGCCAGTCTTAGGACTACAGCCACCTATGGTCCCAGTCCAGGACCAATTTCAGGTCTCCTGCATGAAATAAACACTAAGGTTTGTGTATATGAGGGCTTGGGGGCTAGGAATCCAGCAGGGGCTTCTTTGTATCTTCTTCCTTAGGGTCCTGTGACCCACAGCCCAGGGCTTTGCTGTGGGGACAGCAGGACCTCTCTGCTTAGTGTCAGCGGGGCTCTTTTGCAGACCAGGCCCAGGGTGTTTTTGCTTTACCAACAGGACCACCTCTTTAAAAGGTTCTAGGCAAAGATGACCATGTTTACACTTAGAAAATATTTTAGCACCTTGTGGGTTCATGTGGGGCTGAGGCGGAGCAAGAGTAAGCAGATGAGTGAGTTCAATGTGCTGTAATGAAGGCCCCAGAAGGAGAGTTACTAGCAGGGCTCTGACAGCAGATGGCATTTGTTCTTAAAGAATAATCAGGCACAAGATGTCACTCAAGGTCACAGGGAGTCTGATGGAAGGCATTTCAGAGTCGTACCACCTGAAATAAGGGGAACAGGGCCTTTGTACATCACTCACACTCTCCCATTTGGCTGCCCCTGAGGACGGGGTATGACCGTGTGTAAGGAGGCTTACAGCTCTCCCTGGCGCCCCCTTCAGCACAGCCAGGCCTGTTGGAGGGACGATCACGGCATAAGTCATACATACCAAGGTAAGCATTGCAAAAAGACAACAAACTCACTCTTTCATCTTTGCCAACCTTGTCCTTGGAAAAAGTGGGGCTGTATTTCTAAAGCCCTGAGCAGTCCTTACACTTTCTCGCCTGTGGGGAGAGAAAAAGCTTTTGTGTTTCAAACTCATTTAGAAGAAGGAGGCAGGATGGTCCCATCCCAGAGGGGATGGAGGCTAGGCTGGGAGTTAAGAAGGTAGAGATGGCCCAGGTTTTAAAGTGCAAGGTTGGAGGGGAGGAGGAATTCTCTAAAACGGGGAGAGAATCAGGGGACATGGACTCTGACATTTGGACCCATCTTGCTTCTGTTTAGCTCCCAGTAGGTGGCGTGTGCATTTTGGAATGAGTTGCTTTGGGAACCTCAGGGAAACCTCACCCCCACTCCCAGCCATGTCCAGACTGTCAAGGCTCCCAAAGGGGACCAGTGGGGACTGACCAGCAAGCAGTGCCCTTTCAGGCGCATTCTAGGCTGCAGAAGACTCCTTGTCCTGGGATTCCTGTATGATCCAAGGGAGGGAAAGCTCCCTCCATCACGGAGATGGGATTTTTCTACTACTCAGGTTGATAGAGCCCAGAGTGTTTTCCCTAATTCAGAGAAATTAAGAAATGAAACATCTTTTATATAAGAGTACATTTAATACCCACAGAACACATTTAAGATTAGCACATGCCCAGCATTCAGTGGGCACACAATAAAAAAAATTTTATTCCTCTCTCTTTCCCTGTGTCCTTTTGTCAGGGATCCACCTGAACCTTGCAACCAGTTGAAAACATTTTCCTGTTAAAAGTCAAACCAATAACAAACCTGGAGGAGACATGCTCCTTTGTTAGCTTTGCTAATCGATCACAAACATTTATTAAATATTTACGAGGTTAGGTTCCTGCCAAGATGGAGAACTAGATGGGGCTGCTTGCTAATCAACACTGTAGAAAAAGAAGCAAGAGGGAAATGTACATTTGGGGGAAATGAACAAACAAAAAGAAACAAAAGTTCCAATAAGCTTTTGGGAAGATCGTCTGCAACTGTAGTAGGTGGAGGGGACTGTAGCCCCAGGGAAGGGGGAACAAAGAGTGCAGAAGAAGCTGATTGAAGAAAAGGCTTCAGAGGGCTGTACTTGCATCTTCCTGGAGCAGCCTCAAGACCCTCGTGGCCTCACTGCAAAGTGCAGTGAGGGCGGGCAGACTGGACCTGGGGTGCAGGTGTCTGCAGGACAAATTCATGGCAGCACAAAATCTCTACAGGGGGCGGAAGTGATGCATGGCTGTGAAACCAACCCTTACCTCTTCCCTCTCCACGCCCCCAGGAATAGAGCTACCTCCTCTCAAACCTGTCTTATCCTAAAGATTTGAAGATGGAAACTTGACCAGAGTTGTCTGGCTATTTCAGGCCACCAGCCCTGAAGTAGGGTCTTGAGCTCTCCACCGACAAACTGCCAACCAATTGACAAGACTGACAAAAAAAAGGGGGGGGGGGTTTGAAGCGGTAACAAGACAGATCTCTGGAAAGATCGGTCAAGAAAGAGAGAACAAGGGCTGGGGTTGTAGCTCAGTGGTAGGAACACTTGCCGAGCATGTACAAGGCACTGGGTTTGATTCTCAGCACTGCACATAAATAAAATAAATGTCCATTGATAACTAAAAATATATATTAAAAAAAAGAAAAAGAGAGCCAGAGAGAGCATGTGCACAAGACAGAAGAGGTACCTTTTAAAATACAAAACAGAAAGAGGGAAATAACTATAATATAAAGATTAAAAGGGCACAGAAGAGCACGTGGACACTGTCACTAAATTTGAAAGTCTAGATAGATGAAAAGAATAAATTCATTAAGAAAAATATGAAAATTTTTTATTTAAACTTGTTTTGTTGTTGTTGTAGATGGACACAATACCTTTATTTCATTTATTTATGTTTATGTGGTGCTGAGGATCAAACTCAGTGCCTCACACATGCTAGGCAAGCGCTCTACCGCTGAGCCACAACCGCAGCCCCTATGAAATGTTAAAATTCATACAGAAAAAAAAATAGAGAGCTTGAACTAGACCAACAGATATTAACCAAATGGAAAATGAGGCCAAAGGCCTACTTTCCAAAAACTCACAGGCTCAATCCACAGGTGAATTTTACCAAACTTAAGGAAAACAGATGCCTATCTTATACAAGTCGTATTACCAGCACCCTTGGCCAGAGGCCCTGCTGGGGTTCCCACAGTCTGGATTCAGTGGCCTGCCCACATCAGAACTAAAGGAAGACCATAGAAAAGGGAAACTAAATTTAATCGCAATTTGGCCCAAATTGAGAAGGCAGCTTATCTACCTCCGCCCATCCTATAGAAATGTTATAATTCATAGGAACAAAAGCCAGGAAAAATACATAATGCTGATTTGGACAGACTGTGCTAGCCAGAGGTATGAGACAATTCCTCTTTCATGGGTCCCTGCCCAGGTCAGGGGGTAAACTTTTCAGTTTCCATTCTCAGCAAGAGGAAGCAAGGGTGGAGAAATACAGGTTATCAGGAAATTAGGGAGCAAAAACAATTCGGGAGTTTTTAATCTTAGGGGAACTCTGTTACAATTGTACCAATAGAAAAAATGAAAGCTGCCTAACTCAATTTATGAATTTAGTATAATCTTGACTCCACAGACGGAAGAGAAAGAAAATTATAGGTTCATTTCACTTACGAATGTAGATGTACAACCAGAGAGTAAAATATTGCTGAACACAACAGCTTATTTTAAAAATAACATTAAAATCAAATGTCTTATCCAAGGAATAAGAGGGCAGCTCAACATCAGAAAATCAACCAACATAAGTCCTCAAATTAAACGACTAAAGGAGAATTGTGTAATTATCTCAAACACTGCAGACAAAACTTTTGTAAAGGACCAATACTTATTGATAAAAATCTAATACCTATTTTGAAAAATAAAGTGTTCACACTAGGAATAGAAGGAAACTTATTTAAATTGATAATGCTTATATGCTAAAATCTTACAACAAATACATAATTATGTAATAGAGAAAGTTTAGATGCGTTTCCTCCAAGATTAGGGTCAGAACAATAACATTCCTTTTAATGCTGCTGTCTTACACAGTACAGGGTGGGGAAGCTGGGCACTACTGGAAAGGAAGAAAAAAATAACGTGTAAAGATTGAAAGGGAAGAGCTGGAACCTGCAATATATTCAGAAGAGAAAACCCTCTTTCTAGAGAAATCAACAGAAATAATAAATTATTGACAGTAATATAAATTTAGCAATTTTGCAAGATAAAGCTCAACCTATAAAGTCAGTATCTTTTACACTACATAACCAAAATAAGGTCCATTCATAACAGAAATGAAAAACTGAAGTATCCAAGAGTCCACTTAACCAAGACTGCTTGATAACTCACAGCGGAACACTTAAAAGAAAAAAAAAAAAACTGTTAAAAACAACATAGGATGTGTCTGTCAATAGATGGAGAGTTCACATTCTTGAAAGATGTAACACAATTTAGTGAAGTGCCAATTATCACCCTGATCAAGCTGAAAATAAATGCAACTTTAATCAAAATTTCACTTGGATATTTTTGAGACATTTGATTAAATCCCATTTGTATGAAGAAAAAGAATTCAAGACTAATCTACCTGAATAAAGAAAAGTGAGATAGTGGACAGGACTACTCTTAGTAGATATTGACATGCAACAAAGCCATAATCAATTTTTTTTTAAAACCAGGGATTGAACCCAGAGGTACTTAACCACTGAGCCATATTTCTAGCCCTTTTTATTTTTATTTTGAAACTGGTTCTCACTAAGTCACTTCAGGCCTCACTAAGTTGCTGAGGCTGGCTTTGAACTTGTGATCCTCCTGACTTAGCCTCCCAAGCTGCTGGAATTACAGGTATGCACCACCAACCCAGTCATAATAAATTTTTTTTTTTTTGGTGGGTGTTGGGGATCGAACTCAGGGCCTCATGCATGTTAGGTTAACACTCTACCACGGAACTTCACCCTTAGTCCTGCCATAATTAATATTTTAAGTGTAGTTTTGGAGTAAGAATGGAGCATTCTGCTTTATTGGAGCTGACCAGATGGCTCAGAGACAAATCCAAGTGTATGTGGAAACAAATACAGGATAGAGGTGAGGCCACAAATCAACAGGGAAAGGACAGATGGTTTAGTAAAAGTGTGTCTGGAAATTTGACTGACTATATAGAGAAAAATAAAACAGGATCTCTACTCAATAGCATGTCACTGACATATTGGAGATAGACTAGGAACCAATAGGTAAAAGATAAAACTATTAAGTTAATCACCAAATAGAGGAGGTATCTTTGTGACCTCAAATCAGGGAAAGATTTGTTGAACAAAACTTCCAAGGCATAAGACACATTGCAAAAAAAAAAAAAAAAGAACAGACAAAAAAAGACATGCATTGAATGTAATCAAAATTAAACATTCTCTGTTTAGTGAACAATGCCAAGGATAAAGTTAAGAGATGAAAGCATAGACGAAAATATTTTCAATGGCTAAACTAGACCTGGGATTAATATTTAGACAATATAAGAACCTACTGCAAATAAAATATAAGAAGACAAAAGCTCCAATAGAAAAATGGCTAAAGAATAGGGATAATTTACAGTCACCATAGAAGCCATCTGGCAATTTATGGCTGCCCCAGAAACAAATTATATAATGCTATGTAACACATATGAAGAAATGCTTAAAATAATTAGTAATCAGACAATGCAAATTAAAATGAGATACTAATCCATACCAATCAGCTAATTTATACCAATATAAAGTTGGAAGACACCAGGTGTTTATAAGGATGTAGGAGCTTGTATACATGGCTGGACTGAAGGAGCCACTAGTTCAGTCCTTCTGTAGAGAGCAATGGTCCTGTTTTGAAAAATGTAGCATGTGCATCCCCTATGACACATTAATTCTCTCCTGTGTGTTTATTCCAAAGAAACTCTTGTCAGATCCTTAAGGAGATTGTTTATAGTATTGTTTGTAGTGGCAAGGAGTTGGAACTGAACTTGGCATTCCTCACAAAGAACAGAGAAGTGAGATGTGATAGGGGCCTGGAGTATTTTGCAGAAGCTATACTCAGCCAGATTACTATTATCCAGCAGCTTGGCTGGATCTTGAAAGTGTAATGTTCAATGCAAAAAGTAAGAAAGAGCTGGGTGCAGTGGCACAGGCCTGTAATACCAACAATTTGGGAAGCTGAAGCAGGAAGATCCCAAGTTCAAGGACAGCCTGGGCAATTTAGCGAGATCCTGTCTCAAAATAAAAAATTTTAAAAAGGCTAGCCTGGGAATGTAGCTCAGTGGTAGAAAACACCAAGATTCAATCCCGATGCCACTTAAAAAAAAAAAAAAGTAAGAGTACTACAGAATACAATGTCACTCACATAAAGTACCAGTATGTAAAACAACAACATAAATTTTATAGGAACACTAATAAGCAAAAACACATATAGCTGCTCCTCAACTTACAATGGAATTATATCCCAATAAACCTATTGTAAACTGAAAATATGATCATAAGCTGCAAAATGCATGGAACATACCTACTTTCTGAACATTTTAGCTTAGCAACACAGCACAGCAGGGTTCTGGTGTCACCCCAGGGCTCCTCCTCAGGGCAGACAGGGAGCTGCAGTTACTGCTGCTGCTCGAATCAAGAGAGTGTATTGCACTGCATATCACTACCCTGGGAAATGATCAAAACTCAAAGTACAGCTTCTACTGAATCAAAGTAAAAATATTAAGTAAGTCGGGGCCATGAAAAAGACTAGAATATTTGTGAAAGTGACAGGAGAAGAATAGAAGAGGGTAGTGAAGATAAAGGAATGCATTTTTTAAAATGAACAAACAAATAAACAAGTGTGTGTTGACCTCAAATAGCTATGTTGAGGTCATTTTAGCAGATGCATTGCTGGAGAAGTTTCTGTTGAATCATGTCGATTCTGATGAATTCGCATGGTGCCAAAATTTTTAAAAACTAGTGTCATTTCCAAATGGTGTCTCAGGATGTCTCATCATGGGATGAAGTTTTAAAAGATGATTCTACAGGCAAAATTATGTGTTAATCAGTTTAATTTTAAAAATACAGCATCTAAGAGGAAAAGTGGGGGAAATCAGCAAATAAACCACAATGATAGGAAAGCCCTCTCCGGAGTGCTCGATCATTTAAAATAACTACTGTTATTACTGGGATTTGTTTCTTGGTCCACTATATATTGTGTGTTGAAATGTGAGCTCATTTGCCCCCTATTTTGTTCTCCAGAGGAGGTTGTCACCCCTCTTGTGAACACCAATGGTTGGATTTGCTTTTCAATCCCCCCCACCACCTCGCCTGCCTTCTCAGGACCCACGTTGGCGACCAAGGCTGGGCCTCCCGTTCTCCAGCTGCCTGCGCTGCCTGCTGATTTCTTGAAGGCTTCTCTGTCTCTATGAATCCATTAATAAAATGCAAATTGCTTTTTGAAGGGAATTCTCAGTGGAAGCACATGGGCCGGACTCTGGCTGGTGTGGATTAGTTGGAAGGCAGCCAAAGCTGGGCAAATGGGGAGAGGAGAGAGGATTAGCATGGAAGAAGGGAACTGAGCGGCACAGGGAGCACAGTCTGCCACCTCGCACTTTGGTCTGGGGCCCATTGTCTCCTAGTAAGCCTGCGTGGCCTGGGAAGGACTGGAGCAGGGCATGCCATCTGCCAGAGGTTGCCAGGTCGCTGGGCTTAACAGGCTGATTTTCATCTTTTCATGGAGTCCCTGGAACTCTTCTTCAGCTTCTGCATATCTCATTTTCCTGAAGGTTTGATGGGTGCCCAGGCAGCCTCCCCTGACTGCAGACTGTGTTGCTATTTATGTTCTTGACAGATTCCAGCTCCAGACGTGTGGCAGCCCTAGCTCCTCTTCAGCCTTATGTGCGCGTGTGTTTACTTGCCATCTTGCCAGACTTCTCTCCTTGTCTTTCCTGATTTTGAGGGCAAATCACGCGATTCCACTTCCCCCACACATTCGTTGGCAGTTAACAGGGATGGTGGAGACTCCCAGGCTTTGAGGTGTGTGCAAAAATTACGATCTTTTTTGCTGATTATTAAAACACTAAGTTTTATATTATGAATGACATTTTATACTCTATATAAAAAGGACAAAGGTATAATATAGCTGGGTGCAGTGGTGTGTGCCTGGAGTCCCAGCTACTTAGGGGGCTGAGGTAGGAGGATCTTTTGAACCCACAAGTTTGAGACTAGACTGGAGCCACATAGTAAGACTTGTCTAAAAATTTTTTTTTAAATAATGAATAAAGGCATAGGAAAGATGTGCATGTCTTTCAGAATTTATTGGCCATAAAAGGAATATTTATACCACAGAAATCTTATAATGCTATACACGCCAGGATTTCCTGGAACCCCAGAGCAGGGACTTAAATATTCCCCAGTACAACCCAGCTTTGAGGGCTGCAGGAGCAGCTGAATGGGGTTGTGGAAAGATAAGGCAGAAACTATGAAAAAGAGACTCTCTTTCAGGGACAATATGCCTCAGACTCACAATTCATCACTGAATGCCTTAACTAAGAACAGAGATTTACTGATGGTGAGTGTGGGTGACAAGTCCCTCCAACTAGACTCTAAACACTGCAGTCTGAGGCAAAGAATAATTAAGCTCCACTCTGAAATAGTACATCCAAGAATGAGTTAGATGAAATAAGGAAGCATCAGTTAAAAATAACTGATGTGTTTAATGGGAGTGATAGTATTTGGACATTTTTACCATATAAGGTTTTTTTCTTTGATTAATATAACGTACAGTTGACTCTTTATTTTGGCAAATGTGCAACCTACATTTTTATTTTAAGATGTAACATCAAGACTGTACAGGCACCTTCAAACCCCCTTAGTTCTCTATTTTGGAGGCTCACTGTCTGACTTGCAAGATCCCATTTTACTAGGCATAAAAAAAAGTCCTAACCAGTCTGAAAACCTCTGGAGCATGTACACAGGCGTTAGGCTGGCAAGGAGGGACTGATCCTGTTTGCTGTCAGTCCAAGGTGAAGCTCCCGTGGGTCTCCAGCTGAGGCCCCCAGGGGTTCTTCATGCTGGGGCACTATCCCCCCAGAGGCAGCAGCCCCCAGTGAGTGGTGGTTCTGGCAAGGCCTGCTCTGTTAAAAAGGATGAGAGGTGAACTGTTCTGCTAACACAGAGGGTGGATGAATGTGTAGCCATTACCCTAGTCAATCTCTCTGACTTGGTGTACTTTTCTGTGGGCTCAATGAACTGTAGCAGTGTGGTAATAATACACTAGGGAAGATGTCAAAGCGGGCTCTATCTCTGGTAATCTTCTTAATAGGACTGAAGCATAATTTTTTGGTACTGGAGATTGAACTCAGGGGTTCTCAATCACTGAGTCACATCCCCAGCCCTATTTTGTGTTTATGTAGAGACAGGGTCTCACTGAGTTGCTTAGCACCTCGCCATTGCTGAGGCTGGCTTTGAACTCGTGATTCTCCTGTCTCAGCCTCCCAAAGTGCTGGGATAACAGGAGTGCGCCACCGCGCTTGGCTTAAGCATCATTTTTTTTTTCATATTTTATTTGTTCTATTTAGGCTTACATGTTAACAGAGTGCAAATTGATTCATTGTACATAGATAGAGGATAACATATCGATTCTCTAGTTGTAAGTTGTATAGAATCACAACATATATGCAGTCATACATAAAGTTAGGGCTATAATGACCATCATATGCCACCACCTTTATTGTCCCCATGACCCCTCCCCTCTTACACCCTTGTGAACAGAGATCCATCATTGTTCCCATGTCCTTCCCCACATTATGGATCAGCATCCACTTATCAATGAGTACATTCAGCATTTGGTTTTCTGAGATTGGCTTACTTCACTTAGCATGATATTCTCCAGCTCCATCCATTTACCTGCAAATGCCATAATTTTATTCTCTTTTATTGCTGAGTAATATTCCATTGTGTATATATACCACAGTTTCTTTATCCATTCATCTATTGAAGGGCATCTAGGTTGGTTCCACAGTTTAGCTATTGTGAATTGAGCTGCTATAAACATTGAAGTGGCTGTAGTTTGCTATTTTTAAGTCTTCTGGGTATAGACGGAGGAATGGGATAGTAGGCTCAAATGGTGGTTCCATTTCAAGTTTTCTAAGGAATCTCCATACTGCTTTCCAGATTGGTTGTACCAATTGGCAGTTCCACCAGCAATGTATGAGCGTGCCTTTTTCCCCACAACCTCGCCAACACTTATTGTTGTTTGTATTCTTGATAATTGCCATTCTGACTGGCATGAGATGGAATCTTAGGGTAGTTTTGATTTGCATTTCTCTGATTGCTAAAGATGTTGAACATTTTTTCCTATGTCTGTTGATGGATTGTATATCTTCTTCTGTGAAGTTTGTGTTCAGCTCTTTGGCACATTTATTGGTTGGGTTGTTAGTTTTTTTAGAGGTGTTAAGTTTTTTGAGTTCTTTATATATCCTGGAGATTAGAGCTCTATCGGATGTGTGTGGCAAAGATTTGTTCCCAGAATGTCGGCTCTCTGTTCACTTCATTGATTATTTCTTTTGCTGAGAAGCTTTTTAGTTTGAATCCATCCCATTTGTTGGTTCTTCATTTTACTTCTTGTGCTATAGGAGTCTTGTTAAGGAAGTATGGTCCTAATCTGACATGATGAAGATTTGGGCCTATTTTTTCTTCTCTTAGGTGCTGGGTCTCTGGTCTGATTCCCAGGTCCTTGATCCACTTTGAGTTGAATTTTGTGCATGGTGAGAGATAGGAGTTTAGTTTCATTTTGCTGCATATTGATTTCCAGTTTTCCCAGCACCATTTGTTGAACAGGCTCTTTTCTCCAGTGTACGTGTTTGGCTCCTTTATCTAGTATAAGGTAACTGTATGTAAATGGGTTCATTTCCTGTGTCTTCTATTCTATACCATTGGTCTACATGTCTATTTTGGTGCCAGTACCATGCTGTTTTTATTACGATAGCTTTGTAGTATAATCTGAGGTCAGGTATTGTGATGCCTCCTGCTTCACTCTTCTTACTAAGGATTGCTTTGGCTATTCTGGGTATCTTATTCTTCCAAATGAATTTCATGATTGCCTTTTCTATTTCTATAAGGAATGACATTGGGACTTTAATTGGGATCGCATTGAATCTATATAGCGTTTTGGGAAGTATGGCCATTTTGACAATATTGATTCTGCCTATCCAGGAGCATGGGAGATTATTCCATCTTCTAAGGTCTTCTTCAATTTCTTTCTTCAGTGTCTTGTAGTTTGCATTGTAGAGGTCTTTAACCTCTTTTGTTAAATTGATTCCCAGATATTTTATTTTTTTTGAGGCTATTGTGAATGGGATAGTTTTCCTAATTTCTCTTTCAGAGGGTTTATCACTGATGTATAGAAATGCAATTGATTTGTGGGTGTTGATTTTATATCCTGCTACTTTGCTGAATTCATTTATTAGTTCTAAAAGTTTTCTGGTAGAATTTTTTGGATCCTCTAAGTATAGAATCATGTCGTCC